>VWZI01010445.1:28998-71730 GCA_013396835.1 Psilopogon haemacephalus
GCTTTTTTTTTTTTTTTTTTTTTTTAATACGTTGGTTGGAGGTGGTTTTTTGTGTGCATATGCATGCTAAGCTAATAAAAAGATTTTTGCCTATGATAATAAAAATAAGTTGCAGAGACTGATGAACAGCCACCAGGAATGTTTCAATAAAGTGATTTTTGACCTCAGAAAATGCTGTTTTCCTTAAGCCATTTTTGCTGCAATGAATTGGTTTCAATGAAATACTCTTGAGAAGAGTTTTCCCAGGCCTTGGATGGAGTATCTGCCAAGGAAGAGAGGAAAGTGAGATCCCAGAATAATAAGCTACCGAGTAGGCAGTGTACTTGACTGAGACGTAAAATTCCTTCTGTGAAGGATTTAACACTGTCATCCTTCAGGAAAAGAGCGCAAAAGAAACTCCATTTTAGCCTGTTGTAAATACTAGATGGACTTTAGAATGAAGGCTGCATGTTCCTGAATTTTGATGACTTGGGTGGGATATGTTATTTTTATAAATCAAATTATATTTAATCAAAATAAATTTGTTTTGGTTTCAGGTAGCTGCACTACACTCTATCAATGTAATGAGGTCACGGTTGAACTTAATTAATTTTACATGGATATCCTATTTCCTTTTTAACTTCTGGGTGTACTAGTGAGTGAAAATAACATTGATGGATGATAGATGCAAACTTTCCAAATGGGCCATGCAGTAAAGTTCAGTTATAAATTGATCCTTTAAAGAGCAATTTAATTTTTAATTCTCAGACTAGTAGCAAGATTTAGCAAAAAATCCCTCCTCGAAAAAAAAAAAGTCACCTTGAAAAACAGCCCAAGGGTGAAGCTCTAAAGGTAAAGAATTTACCTGAAGTTCTGAAAAGTCTTGGTCCACTGATTAGAGGACATAGTTTGCCCTGTTTGAGATCAGTGCATTGGAAATGGAAGGCACTGGTGAATCCTAGGTCAGTACATGAATGCCAGTTCCATCCAAATTTCATCAGAGTCAGTAAGAATTTTTTTTTTTTTATTGAAGGGTGTCTCTTTTGTTTGGGCCTTCTTGCTTTAGGCAAGAGTGTGTAGATGACAATTCACTTCACAGCATTTCTTTTTATATTCAAATATGGGGAGGAAATTTTGGCTCAAATAATTGTAACTTAATTTAGGCAACTTAAAGAAACTGAACCTCTGAAACTTGCTGTGATGATTTGAACTAAATGGAGGATTTGAATGAGAAATTAGACTATAGGCTGAGAAAGGAAAACACTGATGATGCTACTTCACTCAGGTTTACTGAGAAAGAAAAAAATTGTAACCCAAACATAGATAAGTGAGACCACTTTGGGCTGTGGCTGCTGCTGCATGGCTCTCTCTCTCCCTGCTGTTGTAGCTGGATCTGAATAATTTCATTAACTTTTTTCCTGCAGCTAATCCCCCTGGAGGATCTACCTTCACTTATCTGCTGCATGAAGCAGATGGTGAGATAAGATTGTGAAGGGGAAAAGTGGTAGAGTGGTTGTATTGGTTTAAAGCCAAGCTACCCCGAGCCCAAAAGCCCAAATGAAAACTCAAAGTGGTTTGGAAGTGAAAAGGGGTATGAAGAAACTTTTAAACAATAAAATAAAAGGGAAAAAGGGGGTTTTGTTTTACAGGAGGTGGGAGAAAGGGGAAATGAGAATGCAATGGTGTGGAAGCGAGGGAAGGGATACAGAAAACCGGGAGAAGGGGAAAAGGGAAAAATTACTGCTGCGGCAAGGGGGTTTTTAGTCTGAAAACGTGATCCAGCAGCTTGGTGGTGCTGAAGGAAAAGCAGGTTACACAAACAGTTCTTAAATGCAGATAAGCAGTCCCTGATCTCCACACAGTGGGTTTGCTGAGCACATGGATGGGTGGTGGGGAACGGCAGGCACAGCCTCCAGCCGCGAGGCGATGAGGAAAGAGAGAGTGAGGGGGGGGCTGGGTCCACCCTTTATAGTCCAAATCTTAGCAGGAAGTGGGAGTGTCTAACCATGATACCTGGGAGAAAAGGGTCAAACCACCCCTTGTGGGGAGGGACCCACCTGGGTAGGGGTCAAACCATCTCTTGGGAAAAGGCAGGGGGTCCCAGGTGGGCTTAACCCTTTACAGTGGTTAGAAACCCCTCTTAGTGATTCTGATCTCTGGGAGGGGTGTGGTGTTTAGGTATTACCTTTTTAAATGTATATATCTGTAAATATCTGTTAGACATTGTAAATATCTGCTTATATATTGTGCAAAGCTGTAAATATAAAGCTTCATTATTAACTTCCAGCCGACTGAGTCCTAGCCTGGGTTATTTCAAAGGCTGGGGGGAAGAGGTGGGCAGATAACTTCCAAACCACCACACTTGCTTAGGTCTGAAAATAAATTGACTATATCTTTCCCTTAGCTCCAACTTGAGCAGTGGGTGGTATTGTAAGATCCTTTAACAGTAGAGGGGAGGTGTGCAAGATGACTCTGAATGGCAATCTGAAAAAAAGCCACACAGGTACTAGAGTATTCATGCTAAACCAGAACTGAACCTTGGTCTACAGTTTCTACGGAAGTACCTTAGCTATGTCATTATTATAATAGGAGATTGTGCTATCTGCAACTCCACCACCACATTAGAAAGGAATTCTTCCAGAGTTTTATGAAGGTCTCATTTCCGCTCATGTATAGAAGTCTACCTGAAAATGCTTATTGGTTTAGGTTCACTACTGGGAGGTTTGCCTAAAGTTTGCTTTCATTAGCAGAGCTCAGTGGGGCTTGAAGAAGTCAACCCTTATTTTCTGGACCTTCAGAAATTCTAAGTGTGGAAAAAACAAAGGGGTTTTGGAACAGCATTTAGTTTCTCTAACTGTTGTGATTTCAGTCTGAGTTAGTGGCTCTAAAGCAAGTAGAAACAGACAATTTCAAGGAGTAATTTGACTGACCTATTTTAGGCATCTTCAGCAGATGAGCTGGATTCTATGTATGCTTTTAAGGGGTTCATATCAGAAAGCAGCTACCTTTTTGCTTTTGGAAATGGTGTGCAGATGGTCTTGCAACAGCAGTATTTGAGCCTGCAAGTTTGCATCTAAAAGTGTAAAGTTATGATTAAAACAATTGATTACTGCTATGACTGATTACTATGGTATGGTAGTTAGTGGACTAAGTATACTTACTAGTGACATATGTATGACTATTAGTGAAAGTTTAGACAAAATATACTCATTAGTGAGGCATGAAAATCCATTTAATTTTCCTTACTTTGAGGCAGGCCAAAAAGGCCATGCAGTCAGATGTGTGATGAAAGCCAAATAGATAAAGACACTTCCTTGGTTTCTCCCTGGGTCCTGGCCAGACTCTAGGATAATTTGAGCGGGACATTAATTCAGAAGTTTATAAAATTAGAATCTTGTTTATTATGCAATATAAAAGCTGGACCTTTTAGCAGTGATTTTTGGAAGCCTCACCTATGAGTGGATGCACTGTGCAGGACTTCCCAATTGCTGGGAAAGGTTCTTCAAATCCTCAGTGTAACTGGGGCTCCCTAGTGACTGTGGATCTGGGTCATGGTAAAGTATTAAAGCAATTGGTGATACACCTTTCTTAATCACTATAGCCAACCTAATGTTGTAATGATTAGGTGCATTACCTTGATACATTTTATTCTTGCTTTATTATTTTCTTGTTCTTTTGCAGTTTATCTGTAAGTAAAATATAGGTTTATTTACTTTGACTTGGTGCCTGTGACCCTTGTGCTTACTTCATCAATTGGCAACACAAAAGGTCAAATTTTCATCATGACTCTCAGGTAAATGATGTTCCCGCTAGTATTCTGCCTAATTCAGAAATTCTGAGCATAGCTAATCAGGGCAGAGTTTTTATATCACCCTAATTGCTGCCCAATTTCTAATTCATTCATTTCTAACTTGATTTAAATAATGGTAAGTGAATGCATTGACTACAAGTCATTTGACTGTTGATGGCTTACAGAATAAAAATATATTTAAGAGTAAACTTCAAAAATAAATTTCTCTAAGCCAGAATTTTCTAATACTTACCTCATTATTGTAATAGCTTATCTTGCAACTTCATTTTTCTCCATTGGATATATGCCTCTACTGGTTTAGTAATTGAAGAACATCATTACACTAACAATATATTGAGACAGAGGATTATTACCACAAACAAAAGATTACAATGAAAATGTGATTTTTAATTATTCTTGCACTCTTCTCAAGGCATACTTGGGAATTATTATTTTTTTTTTCTTTTAAAGATGAAAATAGTGTTCAGGAAAGATCTCAAGACTAAGAGGACTAGAGATTTTTGCCTACCTAAACTGTCTCAGAATTTACAACTTTTCCTTTCCTAAAAAGTTGTGCGGTGCTCTAATACATTTTAAGATCATTTAACTTTAACAAACAAATCATATAAAATGATAAGTACAAAACTATATGATACTTTAGCAACTAAGAGTTATACTGCAAATGTTGATTTGAATTATGGTTAGGTGAAATATTGTGGTTTATTAAGTAAAATGGCATATTTTTAACTTAAATGAAAGGATGTATGAAAACACTGTGATATAGCTTGGGAATGTCACAGGGCAGAGCTTAATTAAGGTCACTTATGAGCTATAAATACAAGAAGGTGGGGGGAAAGGTGTTTCAATGAGGACACTTTATTGTTCTTTTCCTTCTTATGCAAGGAACAGAAAACTGAATTTATAGCTGTAATCTGTCTTTGATTAACCATCATGCTACTTTGATTCAAGTTCACTGCAGAAAAGGAAGGATGAAATCATAAAACAAGATTACTTCTTACATTAAGACTATGTAATTATAGAAGAAAAATAAAACCTTTTTTTTTTCCCTTGTATGCACCACCTGTCTTCTTGGCCATGGAGTTCCTTAAGAGGAAATATGGACCAAATCCACAGGACACATAAATTCATAGTTTTCTTGTGGGGCACCTCTATCCCTAGCCCCTTTGACCTAGGTTTCTACAATGTACTGGAAAACTGGAGAAAGGATCTCCTGAGTTGAATCCATCAAAAACTAAAGAAAGCATGCCATTCAAATTATTGTTTTCACCATTTGATCAGAGTAGTGTCTTTTAGTTTTTTTTTTTCCTTGTCCATGGTTATCCCTGTCCTGCAAAGACATTCTGCTCGATGAACACTGAAAATTGGCTGAACATCTGGGCTTAGAGGGTCATGATCAGTAGCATAAAGCCTAGATGGAGGCCAAAAACTATCAGCAGCATGTCTTGAGGGTCAATACTAGGTCCACTCCTGTTTAACATCTTTAATGATTTGGATGATGACACAGAGTGTACCCTCCAGCAAATCTCCTGATGATGTGAAACTGGGAGGAGTAGCTGATACTCCAGAAGACTGTGCTGCCACCCTGAGGGGCCTTCACAGGAACCTCATGAAGGCCAACTGAAGGAAATGCAAATTAAATTACAGCACTTGAGGAGGAACAACCTCAGTCACCAACACATACTGGAGGCATACTGGAAAGCAGCCTTGCAAGAAAGAACTTAGGGTTCTTTGTGGACACTAAGTCAAATATGAATCAGCAATGTGCCCTTGCAGCAAAGAATGTTAATGGTATCCTGGGCTACTGTAGGAGGAATGTTGCCAGCAGGTCAAGAGAGGTAATTCCCTTCTGTTCCACATTGATGAGGCCATACACGGACTGCTGGATCCAGCTCTGGGCTCCTAATCAAGGTGGCCTTAAATGAGCAGACGTGTTAAGCCAGGTGACCTCCAGATGTCCCTTCCAGCTTTGGTGATTCTGTGAGTCTTGCTGGATCCTCAGTCATGTGTACTGCACTAGCCAATCTATTTAACCCCAAAACAGAGAGTTTGTGGGTACTCCTTTTATTTGATTACTCTGTGTCTCTGTAAGTTACCTGAGATGTGAAAGACTTGTTACTGACACAGACTACTGATATCAATGTTTTCTAAATAGACTTCTACAAGGTATTTTGGGATAGAACTCTAGCAAACTCACGTGAAGCTGTTAACTTCATATGCAATACCACCGAGTCAAAGAAAGCAAATCTGAGTGAAACTTTTGAGTTAGTTGGTTGATCATTCACTTTGAGATCACTGAAGTTCTACTTTCTAAAGCTACCTTTTTTTCCAAATCTGATAGAAGGATTCAAGTTTTTAAAAAAATTTGGTCAATGAAAAAATTTATAGGCATTTGGGGCATATATTTTTGATTATGGTAGCTAAACAGAGACTAAGAGAGTGAAAGCTTTTAACAGGTCTATTAGCTGAAGAACAAGCAGTAAGTACACTTCATCTGGTTAACTGCTTAGAAAGAAAATAAATGCAGAAACAGGCTACAGTGCATTCAACACTGAAGATGATGATGGAGATCAGAAACTATGGTCAGATCTTCAGTGCTTCTTTACTTATTTTCCTCTGCGCACATGTGATTACACAGTCTCTTACAAAGATCTCTTACATACAGAATAATAGATGAAGTGCTTCACAGTATTTGCAGACAGGTAGGTGTGTGATTGCTTCCTCCAGCCTCTCTACTATGTCTGGGATTTACTTGATCATACAAGATATTTTCATATGACGCAAAAGCTGGTTATTGTTGCAGAGATTATTTAGGCTGTAACTACTAATTTCCTTTTATTCCTCTTTCTTAATTGTATTCTTTTCACTAATGTAATGTAGTCTGTAATATAGCAACTATAAATCTATTCCTTTATCTATTCACAAAGGAAGAATCTAATTTGATACCAAAATCAGCATCAAATTAGGAAATTTCCCTGCCATTAAACAAAGGACAGAAGGCAGAGAAGAAAAGAAAGAGCCTCGTTGTTGCCATTCTTTCTCAGTAGATAAGGTATCTGAACTCTATTTAATATTTAATAGTTTATTCAAAGTCCAACAGCAGTAAAAGAGATGAAGAACATCCAGCTACGCTAAATAAGGTAATAGTATTAGGACTTTTTTTCAGATATGGATTTAAATATCTCCATGCACAGAAGAACTGTGAATACAGGTCTCTCACAGACAGGAAGAAAAATAAGTAAATAGGATAAATAACAAAGCGGCAACATCTTCAATTCTGTCAATGCTCCCTTGCTACCTCACTTTTTTTTGTTGTTTCAAAAGAAATCAAAACTTAATCTTTCAAGTGTGCAGAAATAATTCTTCTTGTGTTGAGATATATGTGTGTAGAAAGTTGCCATTTAACTACAGATCAATCCAAACAAATTTTAAGTATTTTTCTCAGTTTGTCTTTCAAGACTTCGAATCAGTTGGATGCATAGCGGCTATCACTACAGGCATGATTGTCCTTCAGCTCCTTTTTTTATATCCTTTCTGATTTCCAGCATTTTGTCTCCAGCTAATACAGCCTTTGAGTATGTAATTTTTAACTCTGGAAGACCAAGTCCTTGCCTACAATATATTTAAGAGACTGCTGTTTTTACTATTTGAATGAGCATGTGTCTACTGATAGGTAATGGTAAGATATTATAAAAATTATTTTTTGTTTCATTTTAAGAGAAAACAAAAGTTAATAGGAAAATATTATTAAAAACTATTAAAATTCTATATTTAAAGACTTTGCTATAGCAGAAGGACCTGGGAAATTGTTGGGTTTACTTAGGTTTGCATGTATCCAGCTCATATGCCCTTCCAATATGCTTCTGACAGACTCCTTCTTTGAAAATAAGTAAGCATTTATAGAAATCTAAACACAGACACAGTTATTCTGGGGTGTATATGAGTGTGTGTATCTGAGTAAGCTCCTTTCTGCTTATGGCAGAAGGCAATTGGTGAATTACAAGAGGCTTTAAGTATTTACTCACAAAATATTATTTCCCAACTTGTGGGGCTAGCTACATCTTCAGACAGTACCCAAGTGCTTTCAGGAAATTCTATCGATGTTGGCTGCTGAGGCTTTTGATTCTTCCCAGGCTTCACAGGGTGCTGGGGAAAGAAGGCAGAGTATCTCTGACCTGTTCCTGATTTCTCTGTGTACATCCAGGACTTTCCATCTTGGCAGGAAACTTTCCGGTGTAGGCAGGATGTCTTGAGATGTGCAGTCCTGGCAACGATGTCACACTGGCTATGCAGGCCTATTGTGTGGAGGCACTTAGAGCCTGTTCTTGGTAAACTTGAAGCAGGAAGTTTCTAGTCAGCTCAGGATGCAATAAGGCAGTGAGGGCAGAACACTGTCAGAAGCAGAGAGCAATAGTGTCAGACAGCAGCAGGTAAGAACAAATACAATGGCAGAGCATGCTGTGTTACCTGCTCAGCTATTTTTATCAATGTAGCCTGAGACTAATGGGCCTTTGGACACAGAATAGCCAATCAGAATGGTAGTTAGCCAAGCTCGACCATATTAGATGAAGCCATAGGCTTGCTTTACCCAAATTTGGGAAAAAGCATAGGCCTTGCATGAGGCAGGCACAAGCCAAGTGTTTACCACAGGATGTAAACAGGAGAAAAATGAGTCTGGGCAAGCCTGGGTCCTTAGACTCAGTGGCTCCAGGCTCTGTTTTCTTTCCCATGGTTGCTTCTCCCCACAACAGAAGGAAGAAGAGCAGAGAAATATGTCTGGGCAGACGAGGACATGTTCAGGCCTATTTTGGCCTATCAGGCCTAGCACAACAGGTTTGATTATTTTTTTTTTTCTTTTACAACAGCCAATTTCTAGTTAAGCTAAAACAATAAAAGAGTTATCAACTCTGCCATAATCAGGAAAATTTCTATAATGCATAGTTATTTTTGCAAATCACAGCAAAACCTGCTATTCTCACAGACTCAAGATAAACCAAGACATGCAGTTCCACTTCAAAGTGCATATCAAAGTGCATATCTCCTCATTTCCTTGGGTTCTCACTATGTCTGCTAGAAAAATTAAAGCCCCACTCATGACCTACAGCACAAAGTGAAACAAATTGTCTATTACAGCGATCAGCTCAAAGGGTGGCTTTGACTGAAATGAAAATAATTAAAAATTGGCCTTCTGTAATGAGTTTATTAAATTTTAAAAGTCATTGTTATAATAGCTTGGCAAAAAACCCAGACTTGGTTATGTTTGATGCCAATTTAAATAAAAAATTTATCTGTGAAAGATAGTATGAGGTGACTAGCCATAAGATTTTATTGGATAGCTGCAGTAATTTATTTCATTTGAAACACATGAGCAGTATAAAAATATTTCACACTAGCTAAAATGACAATGTTAAAGCCACTATATAACTGCTGACAGCATTCTCTGAGAGGAAGGACAGTTCACAAGAGCAACAACTGGATATTGGACCTGTAACTTCTGAGTTAGTTGAAACCAGGCCGGGTCAGCTACAGAGTACTGCTTAAATTCCTCTGCTTGATGTCCCCATTTATTGCAGTCCTCTGCTGACTAATTACTGAGCATTCAGGTTTTACTGGACTTTTCAGTGGTATCAAATGTCATATTAGGTGCAGCTGAGTAGAAGTTTCCAACACATCCTGCCTCAGTTGTTCACATAACACACCAGATTACGTCACCTACAGAACTGAGAAAGCTGAACCCTCTATGGAGTGTTTCTGGCTGAATGATGAACAAAAATCCTTGCTCTGACCTTCTCTTCTCTGTAACAGGCCCTGGATGGTCTCTTGTTTTGAATTTCAAAGAGTAAATGAAATGGCCAGGCTGTCCAAGAAATGTAATGAAACTATTGACCAGTAGTAGAAGGCTCAGTGGTATAAGAGACAAGGCTGTCACCAAGACTGGAGAAATGTTGCACAACCTAATACCTAAATGTAAAGCTGAAATGCATATTTCAAATTTAGGATTCATGGCATAAATAGTTTTCATGTGTCGCATATACACATATGTAAGCACACCAATATATGCATAAGCATTAATGTTGACTATGCACCTATGCTTAGGTGCTAATTGTTCTGGAATGAGAAGACACAGAAAGAGATTAGTTTGCTTTAAAACATTAATAAACTGACAAATTTGATAATGTGTAAAATTATATTGATGCATTTGACTTCTATTTACTTTGCTAGAAGTAGTTCTATATATGGAAGCTGATTATGTTCAAAGGTTATTTTTCATGTTGTTGTGGAGGGTCAAAATGGGCCAGAATAGGCTTGAACATGTCCTGGCTTGCCCAGACGTGCTTTTCTGCTCTTCCTCCTGCTGATAGGAGAACAACTGCAGGAAGGAAGACAAAAAGGCCTGGTGCCCCATGTCTGTCCAGACTTGTTTACAGGGTACCCTCACATGCTTATAAACTTGTTTGTGTCCTGTCCTTAAAGGTAAAAGCAAGCCCTGACTTCACCTAATATGGTTAAGCTTGGCAAAGTGCCATTCTGATTGGCTAATCTGTGTCCGAAGGCCCATTAGACTAGGGCTACATTGATAGATGAGCAGGTAGAGGCAGCATGCTTTCTGCTGCTGCCATTGTTACTACCTTACCACACTCTCTACTTCTGGCAGTGTTCTGCCTCACTGCTGTTGTATCCTGCCATGCTCTACAGCATTATGTTTGCTAAACTGTAAGCTAGCCCTGCTACATATTAACAAACCCTAATCCTTTGGATTTGTCTGCCTGAAAACTGCTTTGAGTTTACCAGGAATAGGCCTTAGGTGCCTCCACATGATAGGCTTGCTTAGCCAGTGTGACATTGTGCCAAGGCTCCACATTCACAAGACATCCTGCCTGCCCTTCTGCAAGCCTCCCTGATGAGTCTGGAGCCAAGAGGAACCAGGATCAGGTAAGAGATTGTCTGCTTCTCTCCTATCACCCCCACTAAGAGCCAGGCAAGATCAGAAGCCTCAACAGCTAAGAAGACGTTAACAGTGTTCCCTGGAAGTGTGGGTGCTGTCAGGAACTGTATTATCCCCACAAGTTGGGAAATAATATTTTAGTAAGTAAATACTCAAAAGCCTCTTTAGCAAATGTTTAGCAAACTCTGTAATTGAATCTAATTGAGTTCTAACCTTCTGTCTTAAACAGGAAGGAGCTTCTTGAATCCATCCACTGGGCAAGTAGTATATTGACCACAAGAACTCATCTTCCAGTTAATTGCATTTAATGTTATATTATCGCTAGTTATTTGTTCTAGATCCAGTTATTCCTTTGTATAATGTTTTCATGACTGTTGCACAGAATCAATTATTATTAGAAATTACTGAGCAGGTGGCAAGAGAGTCCTGAATATCAAAATTAATAAATAATACTAATTTTGAAAAATTCCCATCTCCCATCCATTAATACCCTCCATTATGCATGTTTAACCACAGAAACATTCAGGTTGGAAAAGACCCTCAGAATCACCAAGTCAAATCTATAGCCCTACTCTACAAGACTCACCATATACCTAAGCACCCTATCCAAATGACTTAAATACATCCAGGGGCAGTGACTCAACTACTTTACTGACCATTCTCTCCTTGAAAAAGTTTTTCCTAATACCGAATCTAAACTACCCAGTCTCATCTTGAGGCCATTCCCCCTTGTTCTGTCTCCAATTACCTGGGAGAAGAGCCCAGCACCAGCCTCTCCACAATGTCTCTTTAAAATGAACTATGTTCTTAATTTTTTTTTTCTGTCTCATTCCCAAGGACTATGCCTGGCAAATATGCCTCTGCTTTCATACCAACCTCTTTTATTTGGCCTGAAGGAATCTGGTTATATGAACCCATTTCTGAACAGTACACATAGATGATGATAGAGAATGGTTTCTTTTCAGTTGTTTAACACCTCTGTGGCAAGTTGACCTTGGTTAACTGCCAGATCCCACACTGTAGTTTTTTAAATGTAAGTATTTGATGATTGGAGTGATAGAGAATGAGATTGTATTTTCCCAATTAAGCTTTTACTGTTTTATCTGCCATTACTGAGGACCAACTCCATTAACTTTAGAAATGTGTAAAATTTCTTTATTGAAATCATATAATGCTACCTCACATCAGTTTGATTGTTATACCTTGACTCTACAGAACTTTCATTTTAATCACGGACTAAATTAAAGGTTTGCTATACAAGTAGAAGTTCTGTCTACCTGTGCTTTAAAATTATTTTTCAGACTAATGTGTCTAACAAATTTGAACTAAAATCAAGTTACCAGGTTTGAACTAATAGCTGAGTGTCCAGAATCTTTTTTTTTTTAGCAGCTATTTTCCCAAATGGAAATGCATCTTAGTGAGACCAGTAAATAACTGCAACTTTGTTGTGTTGTCTTTATTTCATGGTCTACTGCAGGTTTATACCTTGTCTAACATTAATAATGATTTAATTCCTACGGCAATGTCTTTTTAATCCCAGTTGCATTTCTCACCTCTGCCTGTGTTAAATCTCCCATCTGTTAGTATCATTTCTCCTGAGAGTTTCAGTTCTTAAGCATATGTCAAATGTTTCACTATGGCACATGCTTATGATCTTCAGCTAGATTTATTACCAGGAAGAGGTTGCAAACATCTGATTAACAAATTATGAGAGATCACATTTTTGAGAAAAAATTTAGAAGGGTGAATGAGTCAGTGAGCTGATATGTAGAATGTGGAATATAGCTGACATTAACTCAGTCACATTTAGACATGAATTCTTAAAACATTTTTTTTTTTTTAAAGTAACTTATTTATTATTTATTTACTGCCTTATTTTCATTTTACCAACACTTTTTCAAAAGACAGTGTCTTATGTCTGCTGATACTTTTTACTTTACTTACTGTGGTGGTTTGAACTAATTGGAGGATTTGAATGAAAAGTAGACTATAGGCTGAGAGAGGAAAGCACTGATGGTACTACTTCCCTCATAGCTTTACTGAGAAAGAAAAACAATTGTTTAAGAGCTGTAACCAAAACATAGACAAGTCAGAGGGTCAGGTTTCAGACTGCTCTGGGCTTTGGCTCTGCATGGCTATTTTCTCCCTGCCTTTTGTAGCTGATTCTGAATAATTCCACTAAATTCTTTTCCTACTGCTAATCCCCCTGGCCAATCTACCTTTGCCTATCTGCTGCATTAACAGATGACGAGATAAGATTGGGGAAGGAAGGGAGGTGGTAGGGGTGGTTAGAGACCTCTCTTAGGGATTTTGATCTCTTGGAGGGGTGTGGTGTTTTTGTATTACCTTTTCACTGTATATATCTGTAAATATCTGTTATACATTGTAAATATCTGCTTGTATATTGTGCATTGCTGTAAATATAAAGCTTCATTCCTTAACTTTCAGCCGATTGAGTTCTAGCCTGGGTTATTTCTAAGTGTGGGGAGGCAGCTAACTGCTAAACCACCACACTTAAAGCAATCTATTTCATTGATTCTACCTACATAAAATTTCTTTGCAATCTTTCAGATACTTAGTTTCTTCATGTTTTCCATTGTATTTGGTGGAGGTTTGTTTGGGTTTGGGTTTGTTTTATTTATCATTTGTTTGAGGGGTTATCTAGCTCAATAAAAATTATTATTTAAAAAAAATAATAACCTTCTAAAGTAATCAGGTAATATAGCCTAACGCATTAGCACTTCTAATATGTGATTTGAATGTGACCCTTAGACAATGTGCTTAAAAGGGTCTTACACTTCCTTTTATTTTCTTTAACACATTTCAGATAGTTCAAATTGTTTATTACTTCAGTGTTTTTATGTTTTATTCCCTTAAAGTTAATAGAAAGTGGCTAAAATCTCATAACACTCTGTAATTTTTTTTAATTTTATAGCTAACCTGTTGACAATCATTCTCTGAAAACAGTCTGTAAAAACTGCATGGATTGAACACATTGAATTATTTTTTTCAGCCAGATCATGTTATAGAACACTCCATTCAAAAGTACCCTGAATTTCAGTTAATTATTTTTACAATCTTTGCCTTCAAACTGAATGGTAATCACATAATTTTGCTGAAGAGGTAATAACGCTAAAAACTTTTGTTCTCTATTTGACTTGTTCAACCTCAAAAATCTTACCAGGAAACTGTGCACTTTTATTAGGGCAGAAAGATTTTTTTTTTTCACTCCCCTTCTGCATATTTACACATACTGGTTTTGTCATCCCCACACAGTATTTCTTATGATGTGCAACTTACACTGAAGAACTGCATACTCAGCACACTACAATATATCACTTGCATATTCGGGAAGACAGAATAGGAATGAGACTCCTTCCACTGTCTGCTGTATTTCATTCTTTTTAAGATTTGTGGGTTTTCATTTTTACAAACAGTAAATGACATGGCAAAGAAATGTGTCAGTTCCATCAAATACAACTGGCCACACCAGTGAAACTTGCTTCTATGCTTAAAAGATTAAACACCAAACATAAATTCCTATACTCAGCAAAGGAAGTTGTCACAATGTGTATAGGGTTTTTATATGCTTCCCCTCCACTGTAACTGGGAAAGCGAAATATGATATATAGCTACCTCTCCTTTTAGTACATAGCCTAGATTAACTCTGTTTAATTTGAGATATTTAACTGAGACACCTTCCCTCTAAAGTATTTCTCCTGTATATTAATAACAATGTGGGCATCATCAGAAGCCATCTACATTCCTAATCAGCAGCTTCTACAGACGCCTTGCCTAAAGAAGTAATATCAGGTATGTGTACTCCTAAATTGTTTATACAGATGCCTGAAGTTAAGGTTGCATGAATCTGAGCTGGGAATCACTCATGACTTAGTATTTCCAGATGCTACTAAAACTTAAATCTTAATTTTTTAGCTCCATTAAATTTCACGCCAAAATTTAAGAGTGTACTTGGAAAGATACTGTATTACTAGCAAACACTATGAAAACCATATTGAGACAAAAATCTTTGGATGCTCCATAATGTCCTTATGATACTGTATCATAGCTGATAATAGCAGGCAGAAAAAAAAATTAATAATCTATCTTTAAAATAATATTTAAAAAGCTAAAATTGTGCAAAAAATAACATCCAAGATTCAGTTCCACCATTTTGTAAGGCATCAAGATGTTACTGTTTAAGTTATTTGTCCAAAGTGTTTTGTCAAATAAAATTACTGTTGGATAGATATTGGAAGACTCATCCTCAATATCAAAGACAAGAGAAAACATAATTTACAAATACTAAAAATAATATGACTGTTTAACATTTCATTTTTTATGTCTTCAGAGAAACTGTTGTGGGGGGGACAATGTTTGCTAGTTTGATTTTTGCACATTAACCTATAGTCTAACCTGAACACTTTTAATCTGAATTTACATCAGTGAGCAATAAGTCTACTTATTTTCTGGAAGGACTGCAGCAAAGACTGAGGTTGCGTCCTAAGTACATACAGTTGAAGGTATTGAATTGTTTTCATTGTGTCTGAGCTTACTGAAAAAATCTTTGAGAAGCTTAATACATTAATTATGTTATAGAATAGAATCATAGAATCACAGAATGATTTATGTTGGTAGGGACTTCAAAGGTCATCTAGTTCCTACCCCCTATCTTAGGCAGGGACACCTCCCACTAGAACAGGCTGCTCAAGGCCTCATCCAACCTGGCCTTGAACACATGCAGGGAGGGAGCATGAAAGTTACATTGAACTTTCAGGATTTAATTATAGCCCCAAACATTTCTTTGTCCTGCATGCTTGCTTCCTTAATTGCTTTTTAAGACATTCATGTATCTACACTTTAGGTGCATAGCCTTCCAGTATCTGAAGGGGGCCTACAGGAAGGCTGGGAGGTACTATTCACAAGGTCTTGTAATGACAGGACGAGGGGGAATGGGTTCAAATTGGCGGAGGAGAGATTTGAATGAGATGTTAGGAGGAAGTTCTTCAAAGTGAGGGTGGTGAGGCACTGGAACAGGTTGCCCAGGGAGGTTGTGGCTGCTCCCTCTCTAGATGTGTTCAAGGCCATGCTGGATGAGGTCTTGAGCGTCCTGATCTAGTGGGAGGTGTCCCTGCCTATGGTGGGGAGTTGGAACTGGATGATCTTTGAGGTCTCTTCCAACCTAAACCATTCTGTGATTCTATGTTTTTGAAAATTAAAGAGGAAAAAAAGAGTTTAATATTAGTATTCTTGTGTTTTCTTCAACTAAGCTTGGTAAAGAGAAATAAATAAGAGAGTACCAATACAACTGTGTAGGCTTTGCTTTTCTCCTATGACTTATAAAATATAATTACAAACACCAGTCTCAAAACACATATATGACTTCTAGACATGTAAAGCACCCATTTGAATATATTTGAGTAGAAAACACTGTTAACACAGTGGTATATCAGAACCATCTTCTTCCCACTGTAATGAAATGGTAATTCTCTTTATAAAGATGAAGGTTCTCATCATTACACATTTTAAGAATAGTGGGCATGGAAGCATGTCTGCTGTTTGTGTATGGCCACTGTATAATCTTTTCTTTTGACTGATAAGATGGAAATATTACTAAAGAGATCTTTTAGTCCCAAGTTAGCAAAAATGTAAATAACACTATAGAAAATCACTGTGAAAATAGAATGCTGTTATCATAATGTGGCAGACACTTCTATTTAAAGTCTTTATTTCTCTGTGCAACTTACACCTGCTGAAAATGAGAATAATTTTTAACATTTTCTGTTTGTGCTATGTGTCAGGAAATCCCAGTGCTCTGCAACAAGGTTTCATCCTTACTGGCTAAGAAAAGGGGTGAGATATCACTGAATTAATACCATTAAATCTGCTGATTACACACAGTAAATTGAATAGATTCAGAACAATACTTTATATTGTTTATGACTACTTTGTTTCCCATATGAAGATATGAGAAGCTTTGGACAGTGAAACTTAAATGCACGGAGCCTTGAAGCCTGTAACAAAATGTTGGAAAGAGAGATTTTAAGTCACGTGAGCTCCAGGTACCTTCACCAATGACAAGTTGTTTCTTCCCCAGCGCACTGTCTATTCTGGTGCCATATAAGACACCAGTTTCATTCCATGAATTATAATGCATGTGGGAGTGCCTAGTATTGTGATCTGCAGTGTGCTTCGTGACCTAAATTTCTTTGACTGAAACACAAAGTGAAATCTTAATTACTCTGATGTATCTGTAAACCAAATGGAGAGAAATAAACAACTCCAGTGCTTACCCAAGACCTGAATTGCCTGCAAAAGAAGATTCTCTCTCTGATCACAGCAGAGGGCACAGACGGCTGTACTAAATCACTAAAATAAGATAGGATTTAGGCTTCAGAACTTAGGTATGATAGCAGCTACACTTTAGACTTTCTTTGGCCCTGATGCTTGAGATCAGATGCTTCTCTATGTTCTATATTCTATGTTACCATTATAGTCTGCCTGGCGCTACTCAGTGGGACTGGGAGGTTTAAGTGTTACTACTGGTGGTATATGTAAGCCTAATCATAGTTTTCTCATGCCATTTGAGGTGCCATTTTGCACTCTTGGCATCCAAAAAGACACAAATCTTCCTGATGGCTCTGCTACAAAGTTTGAGATGCTCCAGGGCATTTTAGATATTTTCAGAGCAGCTAAATCTTGCTAAGGTATCACTAAAGTATCACAAGTAGCACTAAATGCTGACAAATAGGCAGAGGAATCAAGTTGTCATTCCTGTTCTGTACAAAGACGTAAGAGTTCTCACCTCACTGACTTGCTCTGAAGAGGAATAGTTAACCAAAACTTGAAGATGGAAAATTAGACAAAGTAATTAGGACAGAAGATTGAATGGACATTGCCAGGGCTGTTAGGAGTAGAGCATATCCAACTTGGTGCTTGGAATGCAAGTCCTCTCAGTCTGAACACATTTTAAATGGTCCCATATAATGTATTTCAGTTAAATGCTTGCTACTTACCAGTAGAATTAGCTACCAACATGAAAACCCGCAATTTCAACACTTGAGCATATATTTGTTTTCACAGGCAGTGGAATCAATGACTGAGTGGCTCATAAATGTTTAAATATTTCCATCATAAATGATTCAATATTTCTTCATTCAGAATGATGTATTCTTAGCACCTGTTTAAAGTACTCTGTCATCAGAAATATTTAGGAGTTGAAGAAAAAAACAACCTCCTGGCATTTAAAATTCATTTGCTGATGAAATTAGAATGAAAATATGGCAGAAGTCACTGTACCATGCATATGCAGCATGTTATAAAAAGTATTTAATCTATCAATCTGTGGTGCTACCAATGAAAGTATTTTTCTTGTCCATCATGTGAAAAACAGAGCTATTTAACTTTACAATTGTTTGTGAGCCAACATTTTTTAATCCTTTCTTCTCAGAATGCAGATGGCAGCTTTATCATCTTTTATTTTCGTTCATTCTGGTAAAAACTGAAAAGAATATAGTAACACTGCCTGCACAGGTATTTTCACAAATGCTTGACTCAGAAAACTGTAAATTATGACATGCTGCTTATCATTTTAGACTCCATAACTCTGAGCAACATTAGGAACCTGTAATTTAGAAGCTTTCAGATAGTTTCCTCATAACATTCCCTACATTGTTAAAATAGAACATAAAACTAATTCCTGCAACTGCTGAATAACTTTGTGTATTAAAAGGACCCTAATCAATGGGAAGTGAGGGTGCTGAATATCTTTATTTCAAATTGAATTTTCACTAGACATCTCCTTTAAAATGAAATTATCTTGCTAAGGAAGATGAACGCTCTTAGCTCCTCAAAGCCCAGCTCTGAATAAGAGTAGTCTAAAGCAAAGTTCTTCATTTCAGCTGGGTAATATTTTGTAAGAATTTTGCTCTGTTTTCCCCTGTAAGTTACAGGAGTGAGAAGCAATGTACACAGAAACTAACATGTGTGAAAAGCTGGTGACAAGTAGTGTTACATGAGTGAGAAGCACTGTACATAGAAACTAATGGTTGTGAAAAGCTGGTGACAAGTACAACACAGGGAAGGTAGCAGTCATCTTCCTGCATGGCTCTTATAGTACATCTAAATCATCAGAAGAAACACTGTTGTGTTGGTTTGAGCTAATTGGAGAATTTGAGTGAGAAATTAGACTATTGGCTGAGAGAGATAAACACAGTGTGTCACTTCACCGAGTTTTACTGAAGAAAGAAAAAAAAGTTGTTTTAAGAACTGTTCTCAAAACAACCAGATTAGCAGACGGTTTCTGTTTGGTGCTGCGGCTGCTTCTCTTTGTCTCTCTGTCTTTTAGCTAATTCAGAGTAAAATTCCTAACTCTGTCCTGCCACTAATCTCTCTGACCGATCTACCTCAGCTTATCTGCAGCATCAACTGGTGGTGAGATAAGACTGGGGAAGGGGGGAAAGGTGGTAGTGGGGATTTGGTTACCCTCTCTTGGGGATTTTGGTCTCCGGGTGGGGGGTGGTGTCTATATTACCTTTTCACTGTATATATCTGTAAATATCTGTTATATCTTGTAAATATTTGCTTGTATATTGTGCATTGCTGTAAATACAAAGCTTCATTTATCAACTTCCAGTATTTTTGAGTCCTAGCTGGGGTTTACAAAAGGGGGGTGGGGGGCAGGTAACTGCTAACCCACTACAGCTGTATATTCAGCTGATGAATTCCTTGTGGCTAAGATGCTGTGTATCTCCGCTTAATACTGAATCACAAGGTATTTCTGCCATGCAGGCCACTGCACCCTGAGTTCATGGCTTTCAGGTGGTGAAATGCTAGTCATGGACTACCCATGCTTTTCACATGCTTAAGAATTTTAATGAAACCTCCCCAAAGTAACACCTGAGGGCAGAATACTTAATATGAAACCCCAGTCAGCAATTGAGGGTTTGCCATTGCTTTCAACAAGTTCACGTTTGGTTCCAATACTGTACCTCTCATTGGCTGTCCTGTTAATATAGTGGGACCCTTTAACATTTTCCTCAGTGGACTCTGTCATAGTTGCATATTTGAACCTTGGTACTGAAAAGTGGACTTAAAAGGCCACAAGATTAATTGTGTTCTGAGTATTAACATAAAAAAAGAAAAAAACAATGTTCTCTAACTCTCCTTGCACATTTTCAGATCTTGGCCTTTACAGATTTTCAGTCAGGAGTCAGGTTAATTTTGTGTCAAAACAGCAATTTAAGAGAGTTCCTTTAAAAAGAACAAAATTAAACAGAAAGAGAAGACTGAGCTGATTTACTCCATCCAATGCAACTGGGCTCACTGCCCACTTCTTGTCTTTTATTTTTTAATTTGTTAATTCTAATGAAAAAGTGTTTGCACGGCAAGTTTAGGAGGCTTTGGCAATACAAAGCTTAGGACAATCTAATTTTTTATAGAAATTAACAAAGAGCAGCCACTCACTCTAAGATTGTTCAATGGATACTGTAAATGAATGAGGCATTCATTTTTGTGCCAGCTCAACTACCAGTGTCGACAAGATTTGCATATATTTTGGCAAGTACACTGCTCAAGGTGGTAATAAAATAGGCCTTTTATATCTGAGTCTAATTTACTTTAGTTGTACTCATTAAAAATGTGTTTTCATGTGAAAGAGATTTCAGTAAAGGGTATTTTGGAAACAGCAACATCACAGAAATGTTTACTAGATAGCCAGTATCAAACATTTGTTCACTGAGAAATAACTTTTTTTTTTTTTTTTTTTTAAAGACATCCCCAGGTTCTGTAAATTTAAGATCTTTGGTTTATTTTTTGGTTTCATTTTTTAAAGCAGTGTTAGGCTTAATAATATCACAGGGTTAATTGTCACACTTAGCACTTGCTGCTACACCACTATGTTTGCATCAGTATGCTGTATGTAAAACAAAATATGAATTTTTTAAAACCACAACTCACTCTGCATATTTTGCTATTTTCAGTGTCATTACCTACCCAAAGACTACTCACAGGATGGCAAAACTGTGCTCTTACTATATGAATTATTGTTCAGGGCAGTCTTTTCCACCAGTGCTGGCATGGCTGAAGGTGTGATTTCAAAACGATTTTCTTTAAATGTGCATAAAATTGTGAATTTAAATGCTTTGGTTTTAACAGGCTCATACTATTTTATTATGCATTTGGGATGTGCTTGAAGTAAACAAACAAAGTAAAAAAAAAAAAAAGCCAACAAGAACAGAATATTTAAACCCAGTAAACCTGAGGGCTTAATCAAACAGATTCAGAACCCATGTATTTATCAAACCCAAATAAAAATACCTCCCCAATGTTACAGGAAAACACATTAAAGGATCAGGTTTATGGTTTTACTACAGTTCTTAAGCCTTGGGTTTGCTTCTATTTAATTTGTCTTGAGAAGATACTGGACAGCTAATTCAAACAAGAGCAATGGAAAAAAACCTGCCTTTCTTTCAGTTACCTGCTTCCTTACTGATGAAAAAAAATGCAGAAGATCTGGCTTCCCCATCACAGCAATACAAAGCATCAGTGACACTTAAGTCATTTTCAAAGAATTAATGCAATTTTTCTTCAGAGATATTGTGACAAATGTGTTGCAGGTATACATACAAATTTTATATTTTAATACAATTAAAATAAATGGGGGTGAGGGAGGAAAGGTGATTAACCACAGATCTCTGACAGGCTGAATTAATTTTTCATGAAACACAGCTAACAAATTGTGCATAAACAGAAAATTCTCTAACCTGAAAAAAACCTCAAGCCTATCTTTTTATAGATAGAATACCAAAATATGGGCATTATGTTAATACTTTTACTTACACTACACAGAACCACTATCTGTAAAAAGCTTAAACATTTCAATAGGCTCAAGGTGAAGGAGGGTGCCAGTCACAGGAGAAAAAAATTAAAACTGCCTCAGAAATTGCATTCCTTACTTTTAAAACACGTTATCAGCTGCTACCCCACTTATATCAGCTGAAACACAACCAGCTTTGCTGGTAATTTCACAAAATATATAATAAAGTCTTATTAATGATTTTGAACTGTACTAATTTGGGGAAGTATTATGACACATCAGACAAGACAGCCAGCACACAAGCATTTGTGAAATACATATAACTAAAATTGTATTTAGCTTTATGATTAAAACTTTAGGAAAGAGACCAAAAAAAAGTTATTATGAAAATATATAGCTTTAATTTGCAGACATATAAACACTTTTGGTACATTACAGACATATGATGCCAGAAATCAAAATAATCAGTTTTAAGCATAACACTAATTTATCTTGTTCACACAGATAAAATTGATGTAATCTTCATACAAAATATAGTTCTCAGCTCTTAAAATTAAGTGAAAGTGATACATCACCAATTAACCTGCTGTTTTGTTGCAGAGAATGCAGCAAAGAATAAATTATTAAGAAAATATGCCACCAGTCTTACAAGTTAGATTTTGGATTTAATCCAAAACCAAAGCCAGGAATGGTCGCCAGGAATGTTTGCCAAAAGTCAGAAACAAGATCTTTCACACGAAATACCAATCCAGAAAGGAGCAACAGTCAGAATAAACTAAGTCTTACAATTCCTCAGAACATGAAGTGATTTTTGTTTTCATCTGGCAGATCAGATTCAGAAGTATCACATGATAAGAACTATTACACAACCAAACTGATGGAATACTACTGACAGATTGCTCAAAGTACAAAAAGATGTCACTGTTTCTGTGATAACTAAGGATTTAGCCATTCCCTTGCTTCCTTGCACCTGGTATGTTTATGAGGATGGGTATGGGCTTTTGTCATTATTTGCTGTAGGAAACATTAAATATATTTTTTCCATAAAAATGCCCAGCAAGTTGCTGGAGCAATGATAATGTGGGTGAAATGAAAGATGATATGTCACAGCAGTTCAGATTCTCATTACAATATCTTGCATTCTTGCTCAACAGGAATTGCACTTCTTGTTAATGCCTCTTCTATCCTACTGTATAAGCTTTACTTGTGAGGTAATAAACATTCTGGGTTTTTGTTGTTTTTTTTTTTATTTATTACTAGTGCATTTTAATGTCTGTATTCTTTAATTATACATACATCGGGACAGACATTTTTATCTTTCCTTTTTTTTTCTCCTTTGTGTGTCTAAATGTCTGTTTGCCACCGTGTGTTTTATATTAAAACCAATGTATTTAAAATATACTTTATCACATGGGCAGTACCTCGAACAGTTCCCTGATCAGGAGCTTCTGATGCCCTCTTGTGGTTAAAAACACTTTTAAAACTTAAGTTTAAAGAATTGTCTTACCTTCCCCTTATGATCACTGGTCTTACTGATTTATGAAAGCTGTAAATGATGTCCACGTTTTTATAGTCACGGTGCTAGCTGTTAGTTACTAAGGTTTCATAAAAAAGCTGTACATTGAATTTGAATTTAAAAAACTGTAAACAGCTATTTACACTTAATAATAAGTTATAAATTATTGGCCCATCATTGTAACTTCTGTCGATACAACTCAAGGCCAGGTGTTTCAGAGTTGTCCAAGGTTTTTCAGGTGCTGGATTTACGCATAAAGAAATGTCAAATGTTAGAAATCTCCACCGGTTTCTTTTCCAACATGTGCAGGTTAATTCTTCCATTTAATGGTACTTGTACCTCCAAGTTTTCATCAGCTGTGTGATGCTTTTTCCCTTTTCTTAGACAGATGTAAATGCCCATCCCTGTCACTAATGCAACTGAACCCAAGCTTATTACTGAAAGAGCTATCAAGGTAGGCATGCAGGATGCTGGCTCTATTTTTTTATGTGTGGGCTCTATGGATATTTGTGGCTGCTTTTCTTCTATACTGATATCAGGTTCCCTTCTCAACAAACTTTCAATGTAGCTCTCATTGCTAACAGTGTCATTGACAAAAAGGTTTACCATGACAGTGGAATGTAGAGGTTCTGGATAGCCATGATCACTGACTTTTACAAGCAGCCGATAGAGGCCGTAATCATTTTGCATCAGTGACTCTTCCAAGGTGATATTACCAGTTTTAGGGTCAATGCTAAATGACTCTGGTCGGGGGCCTCTTCTTCCTATTATGCTGTAAGCTATGACTGCATTCATGCCAGTGTCCTTATCAACAGCATAGACCTCAGTGATAGGAGAGCCAGGAAGGGTGGATGGAAGGACCAACAAATAAGACATATTAGACTGAGGAAACAAGACTAAGGGGGGGTTGTCATTTATGTCCAGAAGAAGGATAGTTATTTTTGCTGTTGAAGATAGGGCAGGATCACCACCATCAACTGCTTCAATCCACAGAACATAGGAACTTTGCTGCTCCCTGTCTAGGGAGACTTTAGCTCTCAAAACTCCTTTCCCAGTATCTATAACAAAAATATCACTTCCATTCAGAACTGAAAGGGCAACCCATCCATTTTGTCCTGCATCAGCATCCGTGACGCTTATAACTCCAATTTCACCAAAACCTGGGAAGTTTTCTGGCACGAAAAAGCTGAAATCCTTATTGATAAATCTTGGACTATTATCATTTTTATCCAATACAGTGATGGTGACAGTTGCTATTGATTCTCTTGGAGGGAACCCAGAATCTACTGCTTTGACAGTATATCTGTATTTCTCTTTTTCTTCTCTGTCCAGCTGGGTGGAAACTGTAAGAACTCCTGTGGTTTTATCTAAAGCAAAATAGGAAGGGGCATCTGGACCTAAGAAATAGGACACCTGTCCTCTTTCTCCACTGTCAGCATCAGTAGCATGCAGTTTGGTCAGGAAAGCATTTGGAACATTGTTTTCCTCGATGGATAACTCTATCAGCTGTTGAGAGAAAACTGGTGAGTTGTCATTGTCATCCAGAATCTGTACTTTGATTATTTTGTTGACATGAAATCCTTCTGAGTTCCATGCAACTACAGAGATCTCATACAGCTGCTGTGTCTCATAGTCCAAAGGCTTTGTGGTCTCTAATAGGTATTCATTATTGTATGGCTTGTATGGTGAAAGTCTGAAAGGCCCATCACCATCCAAATAGCAATTGACTTTGTATTTTTCATCAGGGTCTTTGATGGTAAAAAATGCTATTGGTGTGTTGATGGGCTCCAGTTCCTTTAAGTACACCACCCCTTCCACTTCATTAGCTATGAAACGAGGGACAACTTCAGGTGGTCTCATCATAACTTTGATGATGGTCACTAGCACTGTGATCACAGCAGGGATACAACCTGGACCATTGCCCAATATGATCAGCCTGTGGTGCCTTGGAGTGTCTCCATCAATTTTACTGGAGAGTGTGATGGTTCCTGTGCTTTCATCCAGATGGAACAATTCTCTGGATGGCTGGGAGACCTTCTGGCTGTAGGAGTACGTGATCTGGGCATTGGATCCAAGGTCCAAGTCTACTGCACAGACAGTGGCCACATGTGATCCTAGGCTGGAATTTCCATAAAGGGTGATATTGAGCTGTGAGTCGTTGAACTGGGGGCAGTTGTCATTGATGTCACTAATGTCAATAGTGAGGGTTGCACTGCCCACGAGTGGAGGGGTTCCTCCATCCTCAGCAACAATGACTGTGACATACTCCTCCTGCGTCTCTCTGTCCAGAGCTCCCATAACAATCAGGTAGGGAGTTCTTTCCCCACTCTCATTCTCCTCCACATCCAGGGTGAAGACGCCATAGTTCTCTTGCAGACGGTAGGTCTGGACACTGTTGGTTCCCACATCAGGGTCAAGAGCAGGGTGCTCAATAGCCAGGCGGGTGTTCACAGGCGAATTCTCAGGCACTGAGAGGTGGATGTGAGGGACAGGGAAGTGGGGTGCATTGTCGTTGACATCCCGGATAGCAATTTTTACCTTCACCAGGCGGAAATACTCCTGTGGTAAAACCAGCACATCCAGCAGCAGCAGGCATGACTCAGATGAGGGTGAGGAAGAGGAGATTGCAGCTTCTCCCCCAATGATGGTGGCCTCACTGCTCTCCATGCACAGAGCTTCCCGGTCAATCTCTACAGCTGAGGTGTGAAGCTCCCCTGAGTGATTGTCCAGCTGCACATACTGTCCCCCCAAGCCACGGGAGGCCAGGGTGAAGGAAAGTGGGGGCTGGGAGGCTGCAGAGTGTTGCCCACCAGCTGCTGGCAACCGCAGGTCTCGGGCCAAGCTGCCAATGAGCACTCCAGCAGGCAGCCCCTCGTTGAGGCTGTAGAAAAGCTCGGTGGCACGGCTGTAACTGGCAAAGCAGTTGAATGGTCCAAGGAAAAGCAGAAAAAGCAGCAAGTGCTGAGGAGAGAGAGGATAAGGGTACGGAAAAAGGGGTGGTGTTAGAGATGGGGAGGCAGAAAGCAAGCCCCTTCATTGCTACTTTGAGAAGGCAATGCAGCATTTGCAACATGAAGCCACCCTACTTTGCCTTCCATGTTTTTCCCCCACCTCTGTACAAGCGGCTGCTTCCAGCGCATCATCATCTGTACCCTCCAGGCAATACCAGCTGCATTCCCCACAGCAAACACGCACTGCCCAGGGTGGCTCTGGGCCTCCCTGCCTCCCCTCTCACCAGAAGCACTTCTGCTCCCCTCCTGTACCTTCTCAAGCTCGTCTCTTCTCACCAGCAGCACATACCCTCCCAACCTCAAGCACAACCCCAAACATTTGCTGACCTCCCCCCCTCCCCCTTTCCACAGCATCAATAAGTGTTTGTCGCTCCCACTACCTCTCCCCCCCTCCCAAAGCCTGTTCTTCCTGCACGCCCATGGGCCCCGGGTGCAGCGAGGACCCACTCGGGTCCCGGCGGAGCCGCTCTCCAGCGCCCGCGCATCGCATCTCCGCATTCCGGCCACCGCAGCCTGCACTGGTCCCTGCCCCAGCGGCAGCGGAGCCGGTAGCCCCAAATCCGCCAGCAGCGGCTCCAGCCCCGCCAACTAGGAACCCGAGGCGCCTCAAGCCGCCCCGCCGGGGTTCCCCTCTGGCAGCCAGCTGAAAATTGTTGAACAGAAGAGCCGCGGAGAGGCTGCACGGAGGAAGTTGCCCCCGATGGCAAGCGGGTCCCTGGCCCCTCACGTACAAAAGGGCTTCCCGAAATTAACGTCAGGCACCCTCTCCACGGGGACTTTTTGTCGTTCTCCCCTTTTTAACCACTCATATCCTTCCTTCACAGTTTTCTGCTACATACAACACGCGTCGGTAGCAGCCGCAAACTTTTCCCAGCTTCTCTGATCAGTGAAGATTAGAATCAAGAAAAAACAAACAAATAACAAACATATATATAGAGAGAGAAAGGTATATGTGATTTGAGTTGCTTGGGTTTTTTTCTGCCAATTTCGCTTCTGCGTGCGAAGTCAGGCTCGGACTCCTCCCCGCGGCTGCCCATTCCCTCGGCGCCACAGCCGTCGCCGCCGCGCTGGGCTGGGCTGAGCCGCGCGCACCGCCCAGGACACTCCCCCTCCACGCAGGAGGGCACTGGCGCTACCCCTGCAGCCACCGGTGTCATCACTGCCGCTGTGGGGAGGGTAGGAAAGGAAAGAGGGGCCTCGGACAGTAGTCACAGTCACGGTCACGGCAAGGAATGCAGTCGGGGCTGCGGCAGCGCCCCGGGCAGGCGGGCGGGCAGGAATGCAGGCAGGAAGGAGTGCAGGCAGTTCAGGCAGACGGGTTTGGAGTGTGAGCGGGCAGGCCCGCAGAAGAGCGGGCGGTGGGTGAGCACACCGACAGTGTATGTGTATTTGTGTGCGCAAGGGAAGCAATAGGGCCGTGGGAAGAATGGAAACGGGGGGTGGTGGGTGGTGGAAATTTAAACAACAAGCCAACACAAAATTCACCAAAAAAAAAAATACCCCAACCCCACAAAAACAAAATAAAGGTCACCCCCTCCCACCTGCAAACTTGTTGTGATGTGTCAGCGGGCAAATTGAGGATTAAAAGCTGCCTCTGTTTAAGGAGCGTTACCGAGCCCCAATAAGCAGTTTACACGAAATACAAGGAATGTTTTGAGGAGTTTGCAAGTGTTTAACGGGTTGGTGGAAGGTGCGCGTCCTGCCGAATTAGAGCAGCAACTGCTGTTTCCTGCTGGCTAGGAACCCGAAGGACCCCTGCATCAGAAAATTGTGTGCTTTCTGGTCTTCAGGCACCGTTGGCCAGAGACCTTAAGACTACCATAGAACCAGGCATGAAAATATCACTTAGGAGACTTTAGATAGTATAAGACCAATTACACATTTTCTTAACATCCCGGACTTTCAAAAGGATAGCTAATGTACCCTGTGTTCCTTACTTTGGCTTTCTGCAAGATCTCGAAATTTGAGATGTCCCTCTTTAACTGATCAATGGGCTGAATCCAGGCTATTGCTGCAAGTTCAATTATTGGACTCTGGTATGCAGTTGAATTTGTCAAGCACAGTGGAGCTGCTCTTCACAAATAAAAAGTTTGTACAGGAGATTGAAATGTCTAAATCACATGGTCTGACTGCCTCCATGCTCCGTGGTAAGCACAGTGTACAGCCATGTGATCTTGGGTACTAAAAACAAGAGGACAGCAAAAAAATGTCTTTGTTCAAAAAATGCTTTTCTTTCTCCATCTGCTTAAGACGAAGTCCATATGCAATCCACAATGAAGAAACAAACAAAATAATTAAAATTCCAATGCAAACCCAGCCTTATGCCCAAGTCTTCTGTAATATTGCATCTTTCAAGAGTAAACAGTGAGTGAAAAATATGGAACATATTGTTAGTAACTCTTGGGATATTCTTGGATGTTGTGAGGATGAGGGAAGTGACACAAGCTGAATAGAATAAAATTGGCATTTAAAATAGAATAGAAATGAACAGAATATAATAGACTAGGACAAAACAGAATAGAATAGAACAGA
The DNA here is from genome assembly GCA_013396835.1 of Psilopogon haemacephalus. Classification (NCBI taxonomy): domain Eukaryota; kingdom Metazoa; phylum Chordata; class Aves; order Piciformes; family Megalaimidae; genus Psilopogon; species Psilopogon haemacephalus. Next base: position 57,607 of record VWZI01010445.1, read on the forward strand.
ACAGGACAGAATGGAACCACACAATAGAAACAAAGACTTCCAAGAGCAACTTCCTCCAAAATTGTACAATAAGCAAATCATATTAATTCTTTTGTGTCATCTCCATCTCTGAAGTATAAATACTACAATACTGTTTGTCTGAGTTAGAACTTTACCCTATTCTTTCTGAAGGCAGCGACAATGGAATCAGGCTGTTTTATTCAGTGGATCTCTGACACATACTATGATTTTAATATCTATCTCATTCCCAAAATGACATTAGCACAGTAATCATATGTGACTTAAACAGTAGAGCATTAGGGTACTATCAAAAGCACAGCTATATTTATTATTCACTAATCTCTAGAGTTTTGAAACCACTCAGTATGTACTGCTCTTATAAATTGTTCATATCTTTGCCATTCAATTCTAGCACAAATCGAGTTGGCAATACAGTATATACAGTTCAGAGAAAACGTGTATAATTTAAGAGAGAAATCAAACTAGCCTAGTCCTTTGCTAAATTCTTATGCATGCACACTGTTCTGCAGATTGCTCCATGTGAAAGGTGCCCAGAAACTCGATCCTGTTTAAGTTAGTTTAGCTGGACATGACAGATGCTTTTAGTTGACTCACATCTGCTCTAATTTTACTCATTTCAACAGAGAAATATTGACTCATTTGGATTTCAGTCAGATTTTGACACTGATTTATATGGAGCTTGAATTTCATAGACTGATTATAATCTTAGATTTAGTGAATTGGTAGTCTTCTTGCAAATGAATCTGAAGTCCATATAAAATTGCCCCCCCTCCCCCACCCAATATCTTTTTATCTCCCTTTCCTCTTAATGCTCTTGAAATTACTAGCCTATACCAGTCTTCTTAAACATCACAGTCACTGCATTTCCATGAGGCTTGCAGTAGGGTGGGCAATGCCTCTACTATTACGGTATGCACATTTTCATTACACCTGATGCATTTTATTTTATTAAACCACAGATGTAGAAGATGAATTAAAAGTTTTCTAGAACAGCTGGTACTTTTGTAATATTGTATTTTGTTACACATTAGCAACATCTAATAAGTCACAAAGACTACTTAAAGACTAACCTGTCCAAAAACTCTCCTGCTTAAGGTGAAGTGCTGCACGTCTATGCAATATGAGAGGTGGAAGAAAAAGCTGTGCAGAGAAGATAGAAAATTGACACATTCATTGCTCCTCATTTTTTTTCAAGGAGTGACCCTTGCAAAATCACAGGAGAAGATGAACTGGTTTCATTGTGTTTCTGTCTTCAGTTATGTTTTCTGTGGATAATATGTTAGTAGTTCATTCACCCAGACCCATTCAATTGCACCTACCTACACATATATTTTTAACTTGCATTTTACCACAGGAGATTTTATTTTTACTGAACATATCCATATGCTGGTTCTTCATCTGATAGTCTGGTTGCAATTCATGAGTAAGAAGGAACAACCAGGAGCATTTCTGCAGGATTCCTGATTACCTCAGGTAAGCAAAAGGCTGATACCAAGTGACAAGCTATCCTAAAAGTGTCATAGTTATTTATAAATACATTAGAAGAAGTGTATTATTTCTGTGGCAAAATAGAGTATTTATCTGACTTTATTAAGGTGGGCATAGCAAGTATTGATAGTCAACTGAAATGCCTTGAGTTTGTGGGCAGTGTTCCAGTGGCAGATGGAAGCATTTCCAGATGAATTATTCAGGACTATCACTTCTGAAAAGGAATCTCAAATAGTATTTTTTTGGCATGGCTGCCAACCCTGACTAACTTTTTTAAGAGGTGGGGAGGCAGGTGAATGTTGTCTCTTCAACCTAGCAAAATGCTATGTGTTAAAGCCTGTGGTTCTACGGTGGAGGTTGTACTGTGAAATTCCTCATCAGTGAGATTCTACTGATTCAGCTGACAAACTTCGTATACTTTAATCAGTGTGACCCTTTGAGGCAGGTGCTTTTCAATGGGCAAACAGTCACAGTGAGCAAAAGCATCGATGTTAGTATTGATTCCTAGTCACAGTAAAACTGAGAAAGGCACAAGACTAACAGACTGCCATTTCTTTGAAGAGTTTAAACTGCAAGAGATACAAGGCAAGTAAAAGATATTCTGTTAACTGCAAACTTTTTATTGCTTTGCTTCTCAGTAAGGAAAATACCTTACATGCTGAGCTTCTTGTGCAGATTACGGTGTGAAAGACTCTATAAATATTATATAGTGACCTTGCCTGCAGAAGCACTGAGCATCTGGTTGCTTGCATTTGTACTGAAAGCTGTGACCATTTCATGTCAGTGTAGATCAGACCTAGCATGATCATCGTGTTCTCAGCACAGAGTGGGACCAGAGTCTTGGCACTCCTTTCCCTGGTGACACTGAAAGACAGTAAAATAATCTGGGTCTGGTTTGAACAAAGCAACAGTGTAGCTGGAAAATGGATGACTCTGGAGTTTACATTGTTCAGATCTCTAGTCAGTCTTTCAAATAGTTGTTTCTTGCAAGCTGAACCTGCAAGGTTCTGCTCAGCAGCCTTTCATGAATAAACCCTTGCTGCTGTCATAACAACTGCACAAGAAAGTAGCTGGTTTCTAAACTTAAGAAATACCTCACAAGACAAAGCTGTGTTTCATAGGAAGGCTGACAAAGGGGGATTAGATTTTCCTATCTGGTTAGCTTAGCATCTGTTTGAGTCTACCGTGTTTAAGTGTCACAAATCTGAACCATCAAGCACTGACAGAGAAAAGAAACTTGGAAAAAAAGCTTCCTGCAGTCTCTGAACTAACTGCATTTGATACATTTGACCAACATCTTCCTCAAATTCTTTTGAGGTTTCATAAAAATGGGAGGTCTCTGGTTATGATGTTTTGCATATGTCTGTATGCTTTGTGCATATTTCCTTTTACCTGGAAAATATTCCAGAATATTCCAGCAGTAAATATACAGTGACTGTCTTAAATATCTTTCTAGTCTGACCACAACTTTATTTTCAAGTGACAAAGTAATTTAAAGTTTATTACCTAAGACTAGTTTTCTAGAAGTAACTAGGCAGAATTTGACTCTGTTTTACAGTACATCTTTTTTGTTGATATTTTTTACACTGTGTAGTAGCATTTGCTTTCACTGACTTCTTGTGTAAGACTTAAAATAAAAATGGTACAACTTTTGTTTCGTGCAAGTCAAAGCACATGCTGGGCTACAGTACTAATATGATGCTGCTAAAATTATTAATACCGCAAGTCTTCCATTACAGTCCTTATCACATTACTTCAGGGACAGCATTCCAACTTCTGCCAGCTTGCTTTTTAAATAATGCCTGCAAGTTACGAAAGTGCCATGAATATGTAGATATTTTTTAATCGACTTCTCATTGACATTAAGCCATAGCTTTTGAGCTGAAATTGCAGCCTCTTGATGCTAGAAATCAGATCAGTGAGGAGCACAGTGCTTCCGGCAATGGAGCACAATTCATTGAAGAAGCCCTGCAGTATGCCAAGTAGCTATCAGATTTGTAGGCGTGTGACTGTTAGGCTTCATGTGGGCTACTGTGTCAGGTAGTTCCTCTGTGCTAACTTGCCACAGCCTGCAATCCCATTTAATTTTCTGAGGTGGAAATGGTTTGTGTGTATGTAGTGTGGTAATACAGACCATTTTTCCTGTGACTGCTGCATCTTTGATAGTATTCCAGCTTCTCCTCTCTTACTTCCTCTGGAATAGACAGTTGTATATATTTTGCCTTGCCAGTTAAACTGCCTCACTTTGCTCTGCAAATACATGTAATATATTGTAGTTTCAGCTGACGTCTTCGGCCATGCAGAACAAATATGTGCTTCCTTGACAATAAATTATTTTGCATTTTGCAGAGACTGGATTCTGTCATCTTCCCTCAGTCTACATTCAGGTAAAAATTCTTGATGAAGTTGTTAGCTCTAATTCCCTAGTATTAGCTTATCAAAATTCTTAACCCAAAAAGCTTTTTACTGAAATTGGAATAATTACTATGTGACCTGGGATTTGGGCCAGATTGCTTCTTTTCTAAATAAAAGTGAATTGACCAACTCTAAGTGCTGTTTAATGCACTTTTATATCTGTGAGAAATGAACATAGTGAAACTGAACAACTGAATGTATAGTCAACTTTTTTTACATAATTGGAAAATGTATTGGCTACATGCATCAGAAATCTTGAAGCTCATAGTGATTTTATTGTTCCTGTTGTCACTCTCATCACTCATCTCCCTACTGACATGAGAGACAGTAGTGTCTTCCCTGCAGAGACCCTGGAATTACTCGGTAGAGCAGAACAAACAGTGGCAACCAAACCTACTCTAAGGTTCATCCAAATAGGGATTTTCTTGAGTTTGTAAAAATACTTGGTCACATCAAAATTATACTCTGTCTTCTTCAACTTTCACATGTAGCAGAAAAAGAGAGTTACTCATTAGAAAGTGTAGGATTTGCCTGTTCTAGTTTTTATGTCTGAAAATAGGCATCCAGTCTAGGATGGTTTTGTTTATTCTTTCCTGAGATTTCCAAGGTATGTAAGTGAAAAAGATAGGTGTCTAAAACAAATATTTGAGACAAATTGCTTTCTGAATGGGTCAATTTCTCTCCCAGCTAAAAATCTGTACTACAGTGAGTAGATCAGATACAGATGTTTAAATTTTATCTGCCTAAAGGTAGGTTGCAGAAAGAATGCTGAATGTGTAGCCACAATAGTTATATTGCAGATGTGAATGTAAATCATTCTCTTAGAATTTTTAAATTTCTGCTGTTAGAGATTTGTGATATATTTTGAGACTACTGTTGAATCCAAACTGCCTAAGTATTGGGCACCAGCATCACACTTCTCACAAATTACCAATAAACCAGTATTTACAGATGTTACTTAACGTTCACTGTAGAAAATAATTACATGTGACAGGGCAAGGTTGAGCGGGGGGTGGGAGGGTAATTGATCTATCCATAACATAGTTTCAGAAAGTCAAAATTAATTCGATGTATTATTTTGTATGAACTATTAACTTTATTCACCGGACACCACTTTTTCTTCATACATATACAATTTAACTCAGGTGAGTGAAGAAAATAGCCTACCCTGTAAGAGGATAACACTTTCATTTGACAAATTTGGTATGTTTTTTAAACAGCATTGAAAAGTCAAGTTTAGAGTTTAAATTCTTCCCTCTTCTTAGTGATGCACATCTCTAGGGCTCCACATAATAACCATTTAATTCAAGAAATCAGAAACTCAGCAATGTGTTCAGTAAAAATCAAAAGGCATTTCCTACAGCATAGAATAAGATTATCTACTGGTTTACTTCTTCATATAGTGAATTCCTTCAGGGAAAATATTTTTTAATTTTTCTTTTTTCCCCTAAAAAATGGAAATGCATAATTCATGGAAAAATGAGCAACCTCTATACAAGGTCAAAACCCTTTTCTCCTTGTTTAGGGTAATATGGGATTGTGAATAAGTAGCAATTAGTGTAAACAGCTATTTCAAACTTTATTTTGGTAATAGTACAGTCTAATGTGACAGTGTTAACAGCATAGCCAAGATGTTTGTTAGTGTTTTCCTATTCCGTAGGGATGTAAAAAGCGCAATTTGAATTGTCTAGTCAATGAACAAGAGTATAGAACTGATAGCTGGAATAGCTTTTACATGGTAGATTGTCCTGGTACATCTCTTCAAAAATTGGTATATACATAAATAATACCTCTATGTATAGAATATGTATTGTAAGTAAATAGACTGAGAAGATTTTGCAGCAGAGCAAAAAGTAGAAATTCAAGGAACCATAAAATAACAGAAACTGAATACATTCTCATTTGAATTGTGTGCATGATGTTAGAAAGGCAGGAAAAAAAAAATGTCCCTGTTGTAGTTTCTGGATATTACTCAAGGCAGTTTTCCAAATGTGATCATTGACATTAGAATACTTTTCTTGAATGAATCTTTCATTTGCTAGAAAGTATTTTTAAAAAATTTTTAAAACATCAATTGGTTGGAAGACATGCATACTATAGGAATTGTGGAAAAGAAACTTTTTACCTTTTCTATCCAGTATTAACTCATGTTTCATTCTGATCAGTCTGAAACTTTGGTGATTACCTCTACTCTTTTTTGCATGGTAGAATGTCCTCAAAAATCTACTTCATGGTAAATCTCATTTAAAAATTGTTATATTCAGAAATAGTACCTTTATGTATAGAATATGTATTATATGTAAACTGACTATGGTAACAGAATAAAAGTGGAAAGGTTAGCCTCCAAAATAAATGTTTGTTATTGTGTTAACTATGAATCTTCTCTATACTGAAACCATGTCTTGGATTTATAAAGATCCTCAAATATAAATATGTGGTGTGATATGTATGCCACAGGTATGCCCAGTAGAGATGTTGCTAATTGTTAGTAACTTTCCTCTTTAGGTTTGAATTGCTGTGCTTGACCTACTGAAGCAGGAACATCTGTCTCTTGCCTTTCAGCTTTACACAACCTGCTACTAGCTTTTGTAAACATAAACACAGTTATTTCCATATATCGTAGTGTAATGAATATTGATTTTTATTTTTTCTTCAAAGACATAAAATTAACTTTGATTTTGTGCATGATTGTTTATTGATTTGTATTTAGTTACTTGACATTCAATCCATTGCCTTCTAGTTTTATAATTACACCTTTATTGTCATCAAAAGCATAACCAGATTAAAAGTTGAAGTCTGATACAGACTCATACTTTGAGAGCACATTCATGTCTTGGAAAAATGGAATATTAAAAAAAAAAAAAAAAGAGAAATGTGCTGTTGAGTGTGGTTATTTCCAGTCCAAGTCAGTTATTACTAAGAGTCAATGGAAATAATAATAGTTACAGGTCACTGAACTTTGTAACATCAGTGGCTTTGCTCTCTTCAAAGGCTATATTTAGGATTTATAAAAAAGACTTAATTTTTTTTTTTTTTTCAGTAATTTGTACCGATAGCTTCTTTCGAAGTTGTGGTAATTTTAAAAAGAAAGCTAAATAGTAATGTCTTTTGTTTTTTTGGGCAGAGAAAATTGCACAGCATTAAGAGCTATAAGAAACCTACAATGGATACTTACTCTTCCTTTTGCTGGGCTGACAGAGCTCACTCTCACAAGCCTCCCCTCACACAGACAGCGGGAAAAGTAACAAAAAAAAAAGACCCCCTCTGGATTGAGATAAAGTTTGATGAGATACACAATTACCGTAGCCTATTTACAGAAAAAGCGCAGGAAAATGCAGGAATAGCAGCAGAAGCCAGTGACTTAATCTGTAGTCAATTCATCAGAAAAGACCAACACTTCAAACCTGGAAACCAAAAGCAACAACTGGAGCAGGAAGCCTTTGATGTTGAAGTCTGAACTCCAAGCGCCATATTATTTTGCTTCAGCCAGCACTTTGGTTTTGAAGCAGGCAATCAACGGCAGGATGCTATTGAATATCAGCAGATTCAACTCAACTCACAACATTCCCATACAGAACTTGAGAAGTTGTTCATGCCACAGAGTGGAATACAAAATGGCTTGCTGGTTGTTCAGAGAGCCATTTAAAATTATCATAGTCAATGTGTCCAAACTTCACCTGAGAGAAATACCACACAGTTTTACCCACCAAATATATTATACATCTGATCTGGTTTGCTTAAAGCTATGGATTGCAATGACTGTCCACTGGACAACATTGAAGAGCCTCTGACTGAACAAAGAGGCCTCAAATTTCCCTGAGAGATCCAGGAACAGAAAATATTTTAGTTTCAGGACTCAGGCAGTGGCAGTTGAGCTGCCACTCCATATTTTTTAAATGGGCTGATGCCATGGAAGGCCAAAATAGGCCTAAACATGTCTTGGCTTGTCCAGACATGTTCCCTGCTCCTTCTCCCTTCTGCTGTTGGGGAAAGCAACTGCGGAAAAGGAAGACAAAGGCTTGGTGCCGTCATGTCTCTTTCCAGTTGTAAACAGGGTACCCGCATGTGTTTATACATTTGTTTGTTCTGCTCTGACCTAATGTGGTCAGGTTTGGCAAACTGCTATTCTGATTGGGTAAGCTCTGTGGCCAAAGAGCCGTTAGTCTCCAACTGAATTGATAAAAGAGTGACAAGCATGTGAACACAATGTGCTTTGCCTCAGTGCTCTCTGCCACAGCATAGGTGCTCTCTGCTGTTGTATCCTTCCACACTCTGCCATGCTTTTGCCTTATTTGCTTTGCAGCATTATGCCTGCTAAGTTCCAAGCTAGCTTTGCTGCATAATAACCAATTTTGATGCTTTGGGCTTGTATATCTGGAATTACTTTAGGTTTGAAGGAATAAGCATTAAGTGCTTTCATGTGATAGGCTCACTTAGCCAGTGTGATATTGTGCCCATCTGCACGTTTGCAAGACATCGTGCCAAGACTGCACATCTGCAGATCTTCTGCCAAGACTGGGAGCCCTGGAAAGGACACAGAGTCATCAAAGAGGAACCAGGACCAGGTCACAGATTGTCTGCCTCTCTCCCAGCACCCTGTTAGAGCCTGGGAAGCTCCAGAAGTCTTAACGGCTAACAAGACACTGACAGAACTCCCTTCAAGTGTTTGAGTACTGTCATGAAACTATCATTTAGCCCTGGGAATCTGGAGATAATATTTTGTGAGTAAATACTTAAAGCCTCTCTCTAACTGCATCCAAGTGCCTTCTGCCTTAAGCAGAAAGAAGCCTTTTGAGTCTCTCTAGTGGGCAAGTGGTGTAATCAACCGCAAGGACCTCTTTCCAGTTCTAATAGTTTAAAGCTTGTATTATTGCTAGTTATATCTTAAGTGTTCTAGATTGCCTTAGTGTTTTTCACCAGTGTAATATTTTTCGTGACCATGTGAAGAATCTGTTTTTAAAAATCAAGTATTTTGGTGAAATTCTGGATATCAAAATTGATAAACAATATTAGTTTTGGAAATAAAAATTCCGCCCATACTGTTACAGCTGATATTAGAGGCTTTGCCTTTCAGGAGTTCTTTTTGAGACATCTGTTCAAACTGTGAGAACATGTTTCTTTATTGGAAGCTGACAAGGATGCCTGAAGATGCTTAGGAGTTAGCAAGGTCTTAAACATTATTTTTCAATTGGATTTTTCTGGTTCCACATTATATGAAGAACTGAGGTGATTATTTTCTTAATGTATTTCTCAGGTTGGATTCCATTCTGAGTTCTCAAACTTTCTACCAGTAATAAATTTATTCCTTACATGGATACTGGCAAGCACTCAATTATTGCATTTCTTGAGCAAGACCTAATTATCTCACATGGCTATGTATTTTATCTCAAAACCGGATCTTACTGGGTTCCCAGGAGGGCCCAGCAAGTGACCTAGGTGATGCATCCCCTAATCATACTTAACAGCTAAATTTCTGACACAACATCTTGGCTCTGCTTTGGACTGCTGGAATGAAAAGGATAATTCTGATGTTGATTGGACTAATTAATAGAGTATATGCTCAAAGGTAGTCCATGATGGGTTCTGGAACGTGTATTGCTCCCTGGTCTTGATATATTTATCAGTATAGTTGGAGGCACTCAGTTCACTTTGTGTTATGAATACCATGAAGATGTGGAAGGTGGAATGGTTCCAACTTGATTTATGACACTGTATGTGCTATTCAAGAGACCACTGCGTAAAGAAATAGAAATTTTGTATGTCAGGAAACAAGCATCTTCCTTCATAGAAGTAGGAAGAGGTCAATTAACTTCCCTTGCTATAGACAACTATGAATACATCCATCTGTGCAGATACTTTATGCTGTTTTACAAAGTGACTGTGGCCTGAGAATGTTTTCAGAAGAATTCTTGAGAAAGAATGGATTTTCATATCACGTGAGCCAAACTTTTCACTGCATTGTTAAGTTACCTGATCTGAAATGAGCAAAATTACTGACTTGGTGTAGTATTGAGTTGGCTGAAGCTGACAGTCTTCAATAGTATGTCATCCATAAAGAGAATTATCAGTAACAAATAAACATAACTGGCACAGGAGTCAGAGAGAGTAAGGCATGAAACAACATTTTTATATTGATAACTTCTAACCTTTAATACCTCTGCTTATAAAAAACCCCAAAACCCAAATGATAAATCCAAACTCTGCAAAACCTTCCATTTTCCCAAGCCTGTTATCTTGTTTTCTGAAGAGATAGCATCTTCCCTTGGCTTCCCAGTGCTTTGGTTAATCTCTGGTGATTTAAATATAACTTCATTGTGTTTGGAAATAGTGTTTCTTAGGGAGAAAGTTAAAGTAATTCTTTCCTAGGGATAATAGGAAAAAAACAAGAACAAAGCAATTTCAGAAAATCAAGATTATTTTTGATCACAGCATGTGATGGCGGAAGAGGCAAAGCAGACAGCAGAAATAGGCTGACTAGAGGATATGCCATATTGTCACATGCATAATTCATTTTCCAGATAATGTAAAGCCTTATATATAATGTTTCTTGAAGATAAGTATGAAGATAAGTAGCATACTTAGGTAATTTGCTCATGCTGTACACCAGAAGGAGGAGAGAAATGTATTCATTGCACAAAGGAACAAGGCTTTGGTGGATAAACTTGTACTACCTGTATACATTGATAAATTAAACATTTTTTAATAAATTTGAGTTATATGCAGGAAAATATTATGACCTTCACAGGGAGAACGTGACTTCTCACAACACTGTTGAGCTTAAGACAAAAGTGGCTTTGGAGATTACTATTCAGAAATTGTTTGACTGCTAGCACTTGGCTCGAACATCTTGGAGCAGTGGATCTGTCCATCTTAAAGCAGAATAAGTAAGTTAAAGTGATCATAAATGTGATCACTTTCAGTGATGAATAAAGTAACAGTGTTTTTTAGAATTCTTGCATGTCTGTAGGGTTCACCAAGTATTTTGCTTTAAAAAGTCAGAGGAATAGATCACATAACTCCTGCGTTGCACTGCAGTTCTGTTTTCGTACAGTATTTATGGCGTGGCTATAATGCAGCTAAAAGGCTGCTTGATAGGTTAATGATAACTATGCATTTTTAAAATCTTTATAAAGATAATACTGCATGGAGTCTCAGCTTCTCTATTTATCCTTTAAACAGTATGGCCGTTTCTTAATATTATTTTCAAACTCTGCAAGATGTTTAATCTGAATAACCATGGAAGTTTCAAGATTAGCACTCCTTTCCTGGTTTTAGACTCCTCTGAGTCTAGTCAAATCCACAATTTCATAGTGGTGAAAACAAGTGATAAAAGAATTAATGCCAGTGCCATCCATTTGAACACTGAAGATTTAACGTGCTGTTAAATCAGAACATACACATGCATAAAGTTATTGGTTTATTTCCAGAATTAAAACAGATTTCAAAGAATTATCTGATTTTCCATGATGCCACTTCTCTCTTCATTAAAGTTATTTGTTTGCTATTTTCATTAAATATATATATTTATATCTTCATGCACTTCAGAGACGATGTTAAAAATACTATGAAAGCTTCATAATTGCCTTGGTGGAAATAGTTGTATCTCCCTACAGTACTTAAGTAGTTCATTTTAACATGATCTAAAGTACTGAAATTAAATTTGTCTATGTGTAGGTGAACACACAAACAATTTTTTAAGAGTTTCTTTTACAATTTGAACTAGGCTAAGGGATAAACCTGTGAATTGATTGTGAGAAATTAACAAGGCAGGAATTATAAAATATGTAGTTATTTTATTTCTGAAAAGCCCCGCCCATAAACTATGTACAAACTAGTTAAATTGGGAATTCTAATTTGATTGGCTTGATCTTCACAAGGATGCTTATGGAGCAGTTCATTAATTTAGAAAAATCAGAATTTTGGAAAAGTTTAGTGTGCTGGTTTGAACTAATTGGAGAATTTGAGTGAGAAATTAGACTATTGGCTGAGAAATGAAAATACATTGTGTCACTTCACTCACAGCTTTACTGAGAAAGAAAAAAAAATTGTTTTAAGAATTGTAACCCAAATACAGATAAGTCAGGCGGTTTCAGACCACTCTGGGGCTGCGGCTGCTGCTCTTGCATGGTTCCTGTGTCTCTGCCTTTGTACCTAATTCTAACTCCTTTCCTAATGCTAATCCCCCTGACCGATCTACCTCCACCTATCTGCATCATCAACAGGTGGTGAGATAAGATTGGGGAAGGGGGTAAAGGTGGTAAGGGTGGCTGGGGTACCCCTCTTAGGGATTTTGATCTCTAGGAGGGGTGTGGTGTTTCTATATTACCTTTTCACTGTATATATGTACATGGTAAATATTTGCTTGTATATATATGATATATATGGTAAATATTTGCTTGTATATTGTGCATTGCTGTAAATATAAAGCTTCATTTATCAATTTCCAGTGTTCTGAGTCCTAGCCAGGGTTATATCAAAAGGTGGGGTGCTAAACCACCACATTTAGCCACATTTGTCTTACTTATAAGTAGGCAGCCTGGAGCCCTAGGGAAAGTTTGTTTTACGCACGGCAGTGGAGCAGAATTCAGAGATAGTCCCTGGCTCCTTAATGGCAGTGTTGGAACTGCTCAGCATCTTGAGAGCTGTTGAGAGGCTTCCGGATCTTCCACGACTCTAGCAGGGTGCTGGGAAAGAGGCAGATGATCTCTGACCTGATCCTTGTTCCTCTTGGCATGGAGATTTGCAGAGGTGCAGGCAGGATCTCTTGCAGATGTGCAAAGAGCACAATGTCGGTGGCACTTCTCACCATGGTATGAGGCGTTTAATGCCTTCTCCTGATAAACTTCAGGAACTTAAGGTTCCAGGTCATTCAAGTCCAAACATCAGGGCTAAGCGGTCTGAAGCATGAGGCAGAGCAGACCACATTGTCCAAGTCGATCAGTCTGTAGAGCAGAGCAGCACACACTGAGGCAGAGCAGTGAGGCTGAGGCAGTGGAGAGCAGCTATACTGCTTGCAACTTGGCTCAATTTATATTATTTGCCTTAGTGGCTCCTTTGGCCACAGAGATTCACCAATTAGAATGGCATTTGCAAAGCTGACTGTATTAGGTGAAACCAGGGCTTGCTTACTCTTATTTGGGCAAGACACTCACAAGTACCTAAACACCCCGTGGGTACCTGTTTATCACTTTGGGAGGGACATAATGAGCTAAGCCATTGTTTTCCTCCAGCCCTTGCTTCCTCATTCAGCAGAAGGGTGGGGCAAGCCAGGACATCTAATAGGCCTATTAGCCTTCCATGACAACCTGTCAAATATAAAACCAATTATATGTGATACTTTACATGTTTAAAGATACAGAAGCAGGATTTTGTACTTTCCTTGGTATCAAAATCCAGTATGTCATTCCTTTCACCAGTCTCTTCAGACATGGAAGATGATGATCTCACTCGTTTATTATGCTTGAAAATGATAGGTTATAGTAGGATGTTTTTTATTTAGAATAGTTTTATATTTCTTCTTTGCATCTCAAATATCCAGTCATATTTCCATATAGAAAACAAAATCCACACCTTTCTATTTTTATATTCCTAGCTTGGTTTTATTTGTTGTTGGTGGCTTTTTTAATGGTCCAGAAATGCATTGCATATTTTCCTTATGAATCTTCAGTGTAATATCTCAATATCTCAGATGTATACTACTTGGTGATTCCAGCCTGTGGCAAGGCAGTCTGGTATATACAGGTTTTTCTTCCTGTGGTATTGGCTATTTTGATGTTTACAATGATAAACATCCTCATTGAACTGTTTTCTGGCAAGCTGTCAATTGAATGTTTGCATGAACTTGTACAGAAGCACAAGGCTTTTGTTTATTTGTTTGTTTGTTTGTTTTTCCCTGAGCACACCTGACACATACTAACTGATATAAAATTATCTCGTAGGTATAGATAGATACAGGATGCAAATACTCTGCTTCAGTACAAACTGATGCCATGCTTATTTTTCAGGGCTGGATGTATGGGTGACGGGTAATAATAACACAGAGATAAAACTTTATGTTAGTGTCATTTTTACTGCCAGGGCTGGTGTTGCTATCTTTCTTTTTCTTTCTTCCTTTTCTTTTCTTTTCTTTTCTTTTCTTTTCTTTTCTTTTCTTTTCTTTTCTTTTCTTTTCTTTTCTTTTCTTTTCTTTTCTTTTCTTTT
>VWZI01010446.1:856-12839 GCA_013396835.1 Psilopogon haemacephalus
TCCTTCCTTCCGAGTTCCTTCCAAGTTCCTTCCTTCCAAGTTCCTCCCTTCCTTCCAAGTTCCTTCCAAGTTCCTTCCTTCTGAATTCCTTCTGTGTTCCTTCTGAGTTCCTTCCAAGTTAATTCCTTCCAAGTTCCTTCATTCCTTCCTTCTGAGTTCTTTCCGAATTCCTTCCTTTCCTCCGAGTTTCTTCTGAGTTCCTTCCAAGTTCCTTCCTTCTGAATTCCTTCTGTGTTCCTTCTGAGTTCCTTCCAAGTTAATTCCTTCCAAGTTCCTTCATTCCTTCCTTCTGAGTTCTTTCCGAATTCCTTCCTTTCCTCCGAGTTTCTTCTGAGTTCCTTCCAAGTTCCTTCCTTCTGAATTCCTTCTGTGTTCCTTCTGAGTTCCTTCCAAGTTCATTTCTTCCTTCTGTGTTCCAAGTTCCTTTGTTCCTTCTGAGTTCTTTCTGAGTTCCTTCTTTCCTTCTGAGTTTCTTCTGAGTTCCCTCCAAGTTCTTTCTTTCCTTCTGAGTTTCTTATGAGTTCTTTTCTTCCAAGTTCCAGGATTCTGGTGAGGGCAGAGCTCAAACCCGGAGTTCAGTTTTGGGCTCCTCACTCTAAGGAGGGCACTGGGTGGCTGGAGCAGGTCCACAGAAGGGCAGCGAAGCTGGGGAAGGGTTTGGAGAACAGGGCTGGGGAGGAGCAGCTGAGGGAGCTGGGGGTGTCCATCTTGGAGAAGAGGAGGCTGAGAGGAGAGCTTCCAGCTTTCTGCAGCTCCGTGCCTGGGCAGTGCTACCAGAGAGGTGTTACAGGGCAGCAAGGGAGCTGAAGCTCATAAAGAGATACCGACAGCCCTGGAGCTCATTAAGAGACAGAATGGGCTTTGTTGCATGCCCTGGCTCTCCTCTTCCACTGCTCTGCCCTGCCTGGCCTGGCAGCAGGCTCGTCAAGGTCCAAGGGCAGAGATGAGAGCAGAGGTCTGGCGTTTCAGCTGCCCACACCTGCTGCTTGCTTCTGCAGCAGTTATGAAGGAGCAATTTACAGCTCACAGTGATGCAGGTTGCACTCAGATGCAGATGGGAGCAGGCCCTGTGCCAGCCTTGCCAGAGAGACTTAGGGGTGCTGGGGGTGCAGAGCTGGGCATGAGCCAGCACCCAGCACTGCCAGCCCAGAGCCAGCTGTGCCCTGGGCTGATCCCCAGCAGCGTGGGCAGCAGGGGCAGGGAGGGGATTCTGCCCCTCTGCTGTGCTCTGCTCAGACCCCCCCTGCAGTGCTGGGGCAGCTCTGGAGCCCTCAGCACAGCACAGGCAGGGACCTGCTGCAGGCTGAGGGGTGAGGGTTTGGAGTGAGAGAGGGAGGCTGAGAGTGAAGAGAAGAGAGAAATATTTGAGAGTGAGGGTGGGGAGAGCCTGTGCCAGGATGCCCAGAGAGGTGGGAGCTGCCCCATGGCTGGCAGCACTGCAGGTGAGGTTGCTTGGATCTGTGAGCAGCCTGCTCTGGGTGCAGATGTCCTTGCTGAGTGCCAGGGGGGGTTGGGCTGGGTGAGCTTTGGAGGTCCCTTCCCAGCCCAACCCACTCTATGGCTCTTTGCTCAGGCTGTGCTAAGAGCTGCTCAGGCTGCTGCAGGGCCTGATTCCAATGTGCAGAAGTTATTTTGCCTTATCTCCTTGTCTCATCCAGGGCAGGCAGAGGACAGCTGGTCCCCTTTATCAGGAAGCAGTGCCTGCAGAAATGGAGTTTCTTTGGTGTGAGCAGTGGAGCAGTGTGAGGCAGCTGTGATTTATCTGCGCCGTGCATGTGTGCCGTACCGCACTTGAACGCAGCAGCTCCTCCAGGCATGAGCCTGTCTGCTGCTGCAGGGGGGATGCATGGCAGACTTTTCTCCTCCAGTTAATTTAGCAGCCATCCAAACTCGCCTCACAGGCAAGCCGTGTCCCACTGGGTGGATGGTTTCCAGCTGGAAGGAGGCAGCCTGCAAAACTGAGCCGGTGAAGAGAGGCAGAGGGAGAAGTTGGCTCAGCAGCTAGGAGGGGAGGTCTGGGGCTCAGGGCTGCTGGCCTTGGGGTAAGTCACTGAGGCTGCTCTGAGGGAGAGGCCACTGCATCTGGGTGCTTGGCTCACAGATCCATGGACTGGTCCAATCCCATCTGCCATGGGCAGGGACACCTCCCGCCATCCCCAGGTGGCTCAAGGGCTCATCCAGCCTGGCCTTTGGCATCTCCAGGGAGGTTGTGTATCACAGAACCACTGAATGTGATCTTTGATCACACGCTGTGAATCTGTGCTCCACAACCTCCCTGGGCAACCTGTGCCACTGCCTCACCACCCTCACTCCATGGAATTTCTTCCTCATCTCCAGTCTCATTCTCCCCTCTCCCAGCTCAGTCTTTGTCACTCCAAGCCCTTGACCAAACTCCCTCCTCATCTCTCCTGGAGCCCCTTCAGCTACTGCAAGGCTGCTCTAAGGTCTCCCCAGAACCTTCTCTTCTCCAGGCTCAACAGCCCCAACTCTGCCAACCTGTCCCCATAGCAGAGCTTCTCCAGCCTCTGATCATCTCCATGGTCTCCTCTGGAGCCTCTCCAGCAGCTCCAGGTCCCTCTTGTGCTGGGTTCCCCAGAGCTGTGTGCAGTGCTGCAGGTGAGGTCTGAGCAGAGCAGAGCAGAGGGGCAGAATCCCCTCCCTGTGCTGCTGCTCTCCCTGCTCTGCCTGCAGCCAGCACACAGCAGGCTCTGTGCTGCCAGCCACCAGTGCTGGCTCCTGGGGAGTCTGCCACCAGCTGACACCCCCAAGCCCTTCTCCTCCAGGCTGCTCTCCAGCTCAGGTTCTGTGTGCCCTGCCCTCTCCTGCATCCCCTAAATTCTTCCCCTTTCTACAAAGGATGTTCATTTAAGCTGTTTCTGTGCTGCAGACCCTTCACCACCCCAGGAAGGAGCCAGGGAGCCTCTACACTGCTGTCAAGACCTCATTTCCAGGTCTATGGCCTGACGAGCAGTGCAAGCACGAGGAGGAGATGTATCTCGTTCCTTGATGTCACCTTTAGATCAGGTCCACATGAACTGGAGAATCAACAGCACTGCTGTGCACATGGGCAAGCTCTGGTCACCTGCTGCTCAACTCTGAACCACAGAATCACGAAGGCTGGAAATGACCTCCAAGGTCATCCAGCCCAAACCTTAACCCAACACTGCCAGCTCAGCACTGAACCAGGTCCCCCAGCAACACATCTATGCATCTTGGAAACCCCTCTGGGGATGAGGACACCAACACTGCCCTGGGCA
The DNA here is from genome assembly GCA_013396835.1 of Psilopogon haemacephalus. Taxonomy (NCBI): domain Eukaryota; kingdom Metazoa; phylum Chordata; class Aves; order Piciformes; family Megalaimidae; genus Psilopogon; species Psilopogon haemacephalus. The sequence goes on from VWZI01010446.1 coordinate 4,114, forward strand.
ACCTGGACCAGGCCTTGACAACACTTTCAGAGAAGAAATTGTTCCTCATGTCCAACGTAAGCCTCCTGTGGAGCACCTTGAAGATGTTTCCTCTTGTCCTGTCACTTGTTCCTTGGGAGAAGAACCCAAGCCCAAGTGGTTCCAGCCTCCTCTCAGGGAGCTGTAGAGAGCAATGAGGTCCCCCCTCAGCCTCCTTTGCTCCACACTAAACATCCCCCCAGCTCCCTTAGCCCCTCCTCCCCAGCCCTATTCTCCAGACCTTTCCCCAGCTTTGTTGCCCTTCTCTGGACCTGATCTAGCCCTTCTTGCATAATCAAATGCAGCTTTGCTATTGTTTTGTTTGTTGCTCTTTATCTCCAAGCCGGTTGTGTCTCTACCCAGAATGGTGCTGGGTAAAGATGCTTTTCCCAGCATCCCTCCCCACTCCCCATACTTTTGTCTTACAACCCAAGATCAAAGATTGTCTGCTGAAGAGCAACCAAACAAGAGAGAGGTTGGAATGAAGAGGTGGGTGAGGCCCCATCCCTGGAGATGTTCAAGGTGAGGCTGGAGAGGGCTGTGGGCAGCCTGCTATAGTGGAGCATGTCCCTGCTGAATGCAGGGGGGGTTGAGCTGGATGAGCTTTGGAAGTCACTCCCAGCCCAGACCATTCTACATTTCTATGATTCTAAGTCTAAAGGTGAGTGGCAAACCCAGCAGCCAAAAAACAGTAGGCAAACTGGAAACCAGATCTGAACAGCCCAGAGAGTGGCTGTGCTGTAGGCAGAGCACATCTCTCATCAGTGGGCCAACATGGTCCTTGTCCCAGCCAGTGGGAACAACCCTTGGCTTCTTTTGACCCTGGGATCTTGCCAGGACACTTATTGGTGTCCAGTGCAGAGCCAGGAGGGTGACTGGGGCACTTGAGCACCTCCCCCTGGGAAAGGGACTGAGAGCCCTGGGGATGTTTACTCTGGGGAGGAGAAGGCTCAGAGGAGATCTGACCAATGTGTACAAATGAAGGCTGTGAGGCCATCCAGAGAGACCTGGACAGACAGAGATGGGCACAGAGGAGCCAAATGAGGTTCAGAAAGAACTAGTACAGAGTCCTGCACCTGGGGAGGAATAAGAAACTGCAGCAGTACAGGTTGGGAGGTGACTGCTGGAGAGCAGCCGTGTGGAGAGGGACCTGGGAGTGCTGCCTGGGGGCCAAGAGGGCCAATGGGGTCCTGGGGGGCATTACCAGAGTGTGTCCAGCAGATCCAAGGAGGTTCTGCTCCCTCTATCCTCTGCCCTGCTGAGAACTCATCTTGTGTACTGTGTTCAGTTTTGGGCTCCCCAGTTTCAGAGGGACAGGGATCTGCTGGAGAGAGTCCAAGGGAGGGCTAAGAGGATGCTGAGGGGACTGGAGCACTGCCTGGTGAGGATAGGCTGAGGGACCTGGGGCTGCTTTAGTTTGGAGAAGTGAAGACTGAGATGGGATATAATCAATGTTTATAAATATCTGAGGGCTGGGGGTCAGGAGGGTTGGGGACAGGCTCTGCTCACTTGCTGCCTGGGATAGGACAAGGAGCAATGGATGGAAGCTGCAGCACAGGAGGTTGCAGCTCAACACAAGGGGCAACTTCTTTGCTGTGTGGGTCCCAGAGCACTGGCACAGGTGGCCCAGAGAGGTTGTGGAGTCTCCTTGTCTGGAGCCTTTCCAGTCCNTAGGCTGAGGGACCTGGGGCTGCTTTAGTTTGGAGAAGTGAAGACTGAGATGGGATATAATCAATGTTTATAAATATCTGAGGGCTGGGGGTCAGGAGGGTTGGGGACAGGCTCTGCTCACTTGCTGCCTGGGATAGGACAAGGAGCAATGGATGGAAGCTGCAGCACAGGAGGTTGCAGCTCAACACAAGGGGCAACTTCTTTGCTGTGTGGGTCCCAGAGCACTGGCACAGGTGGCCCAGAGAGGTTGTGGAGTCTCCTTGTCTGGAGCCTTTCCAGTCCTGTCTGAGTGTGTTCCTGTGTGACCTGAGCTAGATTGTCTGGTCCTGCTGTGGCAGGGGGGCATGGACTTGATGATCTCTTTGGGTCTCTTCCAACCCCTGACATCCTCTAATCCTGTGAAATATCTGAGGGGTGGGGGTCAAGTGCCTGGGGCCAAGCTCTTTTTGGTGGTCAGTAGCAATAAGCCCAGGAGCAACAGCTCCAAACTGGAGCAGAGAAGGTTTCAGTTCTGCATGAGGAGGAATTCTTTGGAGTGAGGGTGCCAGAGCCCTGGATCAGGCTGCACAGAGAGGTTGTGGAATCTTCTTCTCTGTAGACTTTCAAACCCTTCCTGGATGCCTTCCTGTGTGCACTACCCTGTGTGATGCTCCCTTGGCATAAGGAGTTGGGCTGGATGAGCTCTGGGGGTCCCTTCCAGCCCCCTAAGGATCTGTGGTTCTCCTTTCCCTGGACCAAAGTCCTTCCATGAAGCTCTCTGCATGGCTGTGGCTCAGCATCCAAGTCCCTGCTGTGACCCTGGCTGCTGGGGCACTGCAGACATGGCCCTGCCTGTTTGCCTGCTATTGTACCTGCTGGATCACCTCCTGCCCATGCACAGCCACAGTGCTGAGCACCACAGACAGCTTCCTCCGACACCTCCTGCTTCTTGGTGTGCTCTGGCCCTGGTCTGGCAGGACACAGCCGCCAAAAATATGTTTAAGCCACTCTTGAAAATTATCTTTGTGAGAAGAGGATCTGGAGAGCTTCCTATTGCCAAAGCAGCTCTCTAGCAGGGTGGAAAACAGGACTTGGCAGCAGTCCTCTTGCCAGAAGACTTCCTTAGGGCTACAGCATCCAGCCATAAATCTGATTAGCTTCATGATTGCTCTAATTCATGTTGAGAGGTAGATAAGTTCCAGTTAGGCTTTGGCCTGGGAGAGCCCAGTGGTGGCTCTAACTCCTCACTGTCTGGCCAGCCTGACAGACCAAGGCACTTCTTGTCCAAAGCAGAGAGCTCTGCCTCTCCATTCCCTCCTTTCTCTTCCTGCTCCCACCACAGCTCCCACCTCTGACATGGGCGTCTGCAGGTACCAGCTCTGCCCCACCTTGATTCAGCTCACATGGTGATGATGGGAGGCATCTCCATGCCTGCCTCAGTGTACCTTGCCTGGCTGGGTGAGATCTTGGAGGCAGAAATTCACTTGTACAGAAGAAATCAGAGAATGGCCTGCATTGGAAGGGATCTCCAGAGCTCATCCAGCCCAGCCTCCTGCACTCATCAGGGACATTCTCCACCAGAGCAGGTTCCCCACAGCTCTCTCCAACCTCATCTTGGGATAAGGCCTGAACCAGCTTCCTGGGCAGTCTGCTGCAGTGTTCCAGCAGCCTCCTGATGGAGAACTTGATTACCACATCCAATCTCAGTCTGCTCTGCTCTCATTTCAAACCACTGCCCCTGGGCTTGTCCCTGCAGCCCTTTGGGAGCAGTCCCTCTGCAGCCTCCTCAGGCCTTTCAGCTACTGGAAAGCTGCTCTGAGGTGTCCCTGGAGCCTCTTCTCCAGGCTGCACACCCCCAGCTCCCTCAGCCTGCTCCCACAGCAGAGCAGCTCCAGCCCTCTGATCACCTTCATGGCTTCCTTTGTCCCCTCTCAACCAGGTCCATGTCCTTGCTGTGCTGAGTGCCCCACAGCTGGCCCCAGCCCTACAGCTGAGGTCTCCCCAGAGCAGAGCAGAGGGGCAGGATCTCCTCTCTCCAGCTCTGCCCATGCTGCTTTGGATGCAGCCCAGGCTGCCCTTGGCCTTCTGTGCTGCAAGTGCCCACTGCTGCCTCCTGCCCAGCTTCTCCCCCACCAGCACCCCCAAGCCCTTTCCCACTGCTTTCTATATCATCCTCACAGAATGCTCTCAGGTTAATCAAGAATGAGCTCCCCTTAGTAAATGCATCCTCACTACTCCTGATAACCTTCTTCTCTTCCAAGTGCCTTGAGATGCCCTCAAGCCCTAGAGGTCATCTGAGCAATGCTCAGCAAGAGCTAAAGGAGCTGTGGGGTGCAAGAAGCTGGGGCAGGCTCCAGTCAGTGGTGCCAAGGGACAGCACAAGGGGCAATGGGCACAAACTGGCACCCAGGAGATGCCACCTTAGCAGGAGGAGAAAAATGTTGTGAGGATGCTGGAGGGCTGGAGCAGGCTGCCCAGAGAGGTTGTGGAGTGTCCTTGTGTGGAGAACTTCCAACACCATCCCTCCTGGCCATTCTTCTGCTGGGCAAGCTGCTGTGGGTGCCCCTGCTTGAGCAGCGGTGAGGGTTGGAGTGGATGATCTCCAGAGGTCCCTTCCAACCCTACCATGCAGGGATTCTGGGATGCAGAGACCCTTTTTCCTCAGTGTGCTCAGTCGGGGGGTTGGACTGGATGATCTCTTTGGGTCTCTTCCAACCCCCGACATCCTGTGACCCCGGAATGGTGAGAAATCCAACCACAAAATGGTAAGAAATTCAACCACTGAGAATGAGGGAAATAAACTAACTTGATGGAAAATGAATGGGCAGAGGTGGGCAGGCTGGAGCACAGGAGCCTTCCCACCTCTTGGGTGGAGTTGGAAGGGAAAGAGTTGATGCCCACGTCCTACTCTTGCAATTAAAACTTTGGGGTTTAGCATCCTTAGCCAAAATTAATAGCAAAGAAATAATTAAAAAAAAAAAAACAAAACAAAAAAAAAAAACCCCACAAAAAAAGGGAAGGGATCTGTGGGTGAAGCAGGAGGAGGCAAGTGAGAACTCCACTGAGGAGTTTTGGCAGGGAGGCAGCAGAGCACAGCATATGTGCCGCTTCACTCATGGCTCTGGTGTTCAGAGTTCAGCACATGCTGAAGTGTGCCACCAAATCAACACCTCCTGCACGGCGCTGAGTGGTGGGGATGTCCTTTTTGGTACCACAATTGCCTTCCTTAGCGTATCTTAAGAGGGAAATGGATGTCGGGTGGCAGACGCTGAAGCTGCTGATGGCTCCCCACAAACCTCCTCTATTTTTGTTTCTCTTCCTTATAGAGATTTTAAAAAACCCAAAACCAAAACAAACCAACCCAAAACCCCCTAAAAGCTGCTTCTGCTTGTTGCCAGGCTTTGCCTGTGTGTGCTAGACTGCAGCAAGCAGGCACTGCTCCTTCTGCAGAGCAGCTCTCCCACCACCCTGGAGCCATCCAGGTGAGGAATTCTTCAAAATATCGTAGGTTTTGGGGGGAAATTCCATTTAGGTAGAGCAGGGAGAAGTGGCTTAGAGAGGGCAAAGCCTTCTGCATCAAAAAAAAAAAACCCAAAGAAACCAAAACAACAAACCTCATCACAGCCTAAGGCTGGTGGAGGGCAGCAGTGGTGTCTCATCCTTCATGATGTCTTGCTTTGTGTAGAAAGGTTTTACAGTGCCTTAGGGGAGGAGTAAAAAGCCTCACTTGAGACTGTTGACTGCCAGGAGTCAGGGTTTTGATGCAAGCAAGCAGAGAAAGAAGCAGTCTCCCTATGCCCCTGAAATCCTGCTGTGTATGAAAGCATTTCCTCATCTGTAGGGGTTCTGAGAGAGCTGGGACTGATCACAGGATGAGAGGATCAGAGGATGTCAGGGGTTGGAAGGGAACCCAAAGAGATCATCGAGTCCAACTCCCCTGCCACAGCAGGACCAGACAATCTAGCTCAGGTCATACAGAAACACATCCACACAGGCCTGCAATGGCTCCAGACAAGGAGACTCCACAACCTCTCTGGGCACAGCCTGTGCCAGTGCTCTGGAATTCTTACAGCAAAGAAGTTCCTCCTTGTGTTGAGCTGCAACCTCCTGTGCTGCAGCTTCCATCCATTGCTCCTTGTCCTATCCCAGGCAGCAAGTGAGCAGAGCCTGTCCCCTTTCTCCTGGCCGCCATTCCTCAGATATTGATAAACATTGATTAAATCCCTTCTCAGTCTTCTCCTCTCCTAACTAAGCAGGCTCAGGTCCCTCAGCCTCTCCTCACCAGGCAGTGCTGCAGTCCCCTCAGCATCCTCAGAGCCTTTCCTTGCCCCTCTCCAGCAGATCCCTGTCCCTCTTCTACTGGGGAGCCCAAAACTGAAGGCACTACTCAAGATGAGGTCTCAGCAGGGCAGAGTAGAGGTGGAGGAGAACTTCCCTGCATCTGCTGGACGCAGTCCTCCAAATGCCCCCCAGGACCCCATTGGCCCTCTTGGCCCCCTGGGCACATTGCTGTGCCATGGATGTTCTCCACCAGCACTCCCAGGTCCCTCTCCACTGGGCTGCTCTCCAGCAGTCATCTCCCAACCTGTCCTGCTGCCATTTCTTACTCCTCCTCAGGTGTAGGACTCTGTACTTGTCCTTGGTGAACCTCATTTTGTTCCTCTGTGCCCAGCTCTGTCTGTCCAACCCTAGGAGGGGTTTTGTGTCCTTGTATTACCTTTAAGTTGTATATTGCTGTATACAGCTGTAAGTATCTGCATATGTTGTATATATAAAAAGTTGTAAATTGTGCCCAGCTATAACTACAGCTTCACTCCTTAACTTACAGCTGGCTGAGTAACTCTGGTGAATTCCTACCCTGTGGAAGGATGGGTAACTCCCAAACCTGCACATACCCAAAGGTGAAGCAGCCATGCCCACAACACAGAATCACACAAACATGGGAGCACAGAATCACAGAATGAGTCGGGGCTGGAAGGGACCACAAGGAGTGTCCAGCTCCAACCCCCCTGCCATGCCCAGGGACACCTCACACTACATCAGCCTGGCCACAGCCTCATCCAGCCTGCCCTTAAACACCTCCAGCAATGAGGCTTCCAACACCTCCCTGGGCAACCCCTGCCAGCCTCTCACCACCCTCATGCTCAACAACTTCTTCCTCACCTCCAGGCTGAATCTCTCCATTTCCAGCTTTGTTCCACCCCCCAAGTCCCTCCCCAGCTTTCTTGTAGCCCCCTTCAGATACTGCAAGGCCACAAGAAGGTCACCTGGGAGCCTTCTCCTCTCCAGACTCAACAGCCCCAACTGCCTCAGTCTCTCCTCACAGCAGAGCAGCTCCAGCCCTCTCATCACCCTTGTGGCCCTTCTCTGGACCCCTTCCAGCACCTCCATATCCCTCTTGTCCCAGGGGCTCCAGAACTGGATGCAGTACTCCAGGTGGTGTCTCAGCAGTGTGGAGCAGAGGGGCAGGATCACTTCCCTCACCCTGCTGCCCACACTGCTCTTGCTGCAGCCCAGCCTCTGGTTGCTCTCTGGGCTGCCAGAGCACACTGAGGGCTCCTGTTGAGCTTCTCCTCCACCAGCACCCTCAAGTCCCTCTCCTCAGGGCTGCTCTCCAGCCAGGCACTGCCCAGCCTATATTGTTGCTTGGCATTGCCTCGACCCAGCTGCAGGACCTTGCACGTGGTCTTGTTGAATTTCAGGAAGTTGGCTTGGGTTAACCCTCCAGCCTGTCCAGGTCCATCTGGAAGGATCCCTGCCCACCACACAGCTTGGTGTTGTCCGCAAACATGCTGAGGGTGCATTCAGTGCCACTCTCCATGACACTGGCGAAGATGTTGAACAAGACTGGTCTCAGGAGTGATCCCTGAGGGACTCCACTTGTCCCTGCTTCCACTGGGACATGGAGCAACTGACAGCCACTCTTTGAGTAGGGCCATCGAGCCTGTTCTTTATCCATCCAGTGGTGTGTTCATCAAATCAATTTCTCACCAGCTTGGAGCTCAGGATATGGTGGTCCAGGTAAATGAAATCAGTTGCTCACCCCTCCCCAATTCATGTTGTGACTTCTTCATAGAAGGCCACCAGGTTTGCCAGGCACCATCTGTGAAGCCATGCTGACTGTACTCAATCACCTCTTCACTATTCTTCTGCCTCAGCAATGCCTCCAGGAGGATCTTCTCCACAACCTTGCCAGGCACAGAGGTGGGACTGACTGGCCTGTAGTTCCCTGGTTCCTCCTTCTTACCCCTGTCGTGGCAGACTAATAAGGCTATTAGGTATCCTGGCTTGCTCCACCTCGTGCTGTTGGGGGAAGCAAGGGCAGGAGGAAAACAAAGGCTTGGGCCATTATGTCCCCTCCCAAAGTGATAAACAGGTGTTTAGGTACTTGTTAGTGTCTTGCCCAAGTCAGGGTAAGCAAGCCCTGGGTTCACCTCAGTTTGGCAAGTGCCATTGTGATTGGTGAATCTCTGTGGCCAGTGGAGCCTTTGCACTTGGGCACATAATATAAATGGAGCCAAGCTGCAAACAGTTGTGCTGCTCTGTGCTGCCTGTCTCAGTGCTCTGTCTCAGTGTGTGCTGCTCTGCCTCACTGCTCTGGGCTTGGACAACTTGTTCTGCTCTGCCTCGTGCTTCAGACCAGCTTAGCCCTGATGGTTTGGGCTTGAACAACCTGGAAACTTAAGTGCCTCAAGTTCACCAGGAGAAGGCTTTAAGTGCCTCACAGTGTGGTGAGAAGTGCTCTCTGCACATCTGCAAGAGTTCCTGCCTGCACCTCTGCAAACCTCTGCGCCAAGAGGAACCAGGATCAGGCAGAGATTGTCTGCCTCTTTCCCAGCACCCTGCTAGAGCCTGGGAAGATCTGGAAGCCTCTCAATGGCTATCAAGACATAAAGCAGCTCCAACACTGCCACAAAGGAGCCAGGGACTGTCTCTGAGTTCTGCTCCACTTTCCCTAGGGCTCCAGGCTGTCTATTCTATTCTATTCTATTCTATTCTATTCTATTCTATTCTATTCTATTCTATTCTATTCTATTCTATTCTATTCTATTCTATTC
>VWZI01010446.1:59375-77479 GCA_013396835.1 Psilopogon haemacephalus
TGCAGTGAAAAATATGCATTATTACATCTGGCTGGCCAAGGGAAACCTTGTGGGAAAAGAAGTCATCAAAGAGTTATCATCTGCCATCATCAGGCTCTTGGAGGCATAATGGGGAGCATGCCCCAAGGAGTAGATTGGGAAGCAAGGAGGAGGCTGAGAGTTGTTTGCAGATGAGGAACCCAGTCCTGTGGACAGGGAGGGGGCATTGGTGCCCTGTGAATGATGGACTCCACAGTGTCCTCCTGTCAGGTGGCATCTGCCTGGCTGAACTCCTGCCCCGCTGCCTGCAGAGTCTGCTCCAAGCCAGTGGTGCAGGACCAGGCTGCTGCCGTGACCAGGGCAAGAGGAAGAGATAAACGAGGAGCAGCACAGTAATAACAGCCCTGATAAATAGGTAAAACAAACCCTGCTTGCTGCCAGGAGAGCTGTGGGCTCCTGGGAGGGAGCATCTGCAACCTGTGGCTGCAACCCTCGGCTGTTTGTCACTGTGCCCTGGGACAAAATCACAGAATCACACAATCACAGAATCAACCAGGTTGGAAAAGACCTCTAGGATCGTTGAGTCCAACCTTATCACCTAACACCTTCTGATTCACTAAGTGCCTCATGCAGCCTCCTCTGAAACACCTCCAGCCATGGGGACTCCCTGGGCAGCCCATCCCAATGCCAATCACCTTTCCTGTGAAGAACTTCCTCCTAACATCCAGACTGAACCTGCCCCTGCACAGCTTGTGCCTGTGGCATCTTCTTCTGTCCCTGGCTGCCTGGCAGCAGAGCCCAACCCCAGCTGGCTACAGCCTCCCTCCAGGGAGCTGCAGAGAGCAATGATGCCTCTTCCCTCTTCTTTTTTATTTCTCCAGCATTGCCCAGGAACTGCAGGTCGTTTTCACAGCCTGCATGTTGTGGGACTGCCCCTTCCAAACTCCAGCGCAGCTTAGTTAGGCAGGAGCTGAGAAGCTCTGGAGTCAGCACAGCACAGGCAGGGACCTGCTGGAGCAGGGCCAGAGGAGGCCACAGCAGTGCTGGCAGGGCTGGAAGGACTGTGCTGGGAGGCCAGGCTGAGAGAGTTGGGCTTGTGCAGCCTGCAGGGGAGAAGGCTGCAGGGAGACCTTCTGCTGGTCTTGCAGTGCTGTGAGGGGCCCAGGACAAAGCTGGGCACAGATGAGGGTTTGGAGTGAAAGAGTGAGTCTGAGAGTGGAGAGAAGGGAGAAATGTTTGAGAGCGAGGGTGGGGAGAGCCTGTGTCAGGCTGCCCAGAGAGGTGGGAGCTGCCCCATGGCTGGCAGCACTGCAGGGGAGGTTGTTTGTGGCTGTGAGCAGCCTGCTCTGGGTGCAGATGTCCCTGCTGAGAGCAGGGGGTTGGACTAAAACACCTTTAGAGGTCCTGTTGGACCCACGCTCATCTATGATTCTATGATCATAGTGACCTGGGATCCACTGCCCCTAAAGGATGCTCCAGAAGGGGCTGTGATCAGCCTGCCCTGGGTGCAGATGTCTCTGCTGAGTGCAGGGGAGTTGGGCTGGGTGAGCTTTGGAGGCCCCTTCCAGCAGAAACCATTCTGTTATTCCAAGCCTGAGGTAAGGCCAGGGGGATCCTAGGACTCCTGTCCTGACCCTCCAAGACCTTCAGTTGCTGCAGTGTCAAGTGAGTGTCGCGGAGTAATTTCTGCTCTGGCTTTCCTGCCCTTGGGAAGGATTCCAGCAGGGGCCGGCACAGGCAGTTCCTGCAGAAAGCCATTTCCAATTCCCACCGTGTCCACCTCGTTCATCTGTGCTCCTCCAGCTCCTGAGAGGGCCGTTGGTGCCGTGCCCTGCCTCCTCATCGAGCGCCAAGGTCATCCCTGAAGAGGCAGGCGGCAAAGGCTGAGAGCTGGGGAGGGGGAGGGAGGGGAGCAGGATGGGTTTATTTTTTCACTCTGCCTCTTTCTCCCTCCCAGAAAGCCCACGGCCACTGCTGAGCTTGAGCATCCTGAGAGCCCTGACCAGCTCCCAGAGGTATTCACAGGAGCTGCATTGTGTCCCTGCCCAGCCTGAGCCCCTGCTGAACCCCAAGAGCCTTCCTGGTCATGCACACAGACAATAGTTTATCGATCCCCCAGCTGGTACCATAACTGCCAGGTCATGGCTGGAGAGCTCCAGGGGGTCACAGAGTCACGGAGTGGCTTGGCTTCAGAGGGACACAGTTCTTGGCAGTGAGGGTGTTGAGACACTGGAGCAGCTTGCTCAGGGAGGTTGTGGAGCCCAGAAGCGCAGAATGTGATCTTTGATCACATTCTGCGCTTCTGGGCTCCACAACCTCCCTGGGGGTGTTTAAGGTCAGGTTGGATGAGACCTTGAGCAACCTGTTCTAGTGGGAGGTGTCCCTGCCTATGGTTGGGGGGGTTGGAACTAGATGATCTTTGAGGTCCCTTCCAACCTAAACTATTATATGATTTCATGATGACCTTGAAGATCATCCTGCTCCATCTAGACCAAAATGTGCCCTTGTGCCCTGGTGGCCAAGAATGCCAGTGGAGGCCTGGAGTAGACTTAGAGGAGTGTGGGCAGCAGAGCCAGAGAGGTTGTCCTCCTCTGCTCTGCATTGCCCTGGTGATACCTCCAGCTCTGGGCCCTCAGGCTCAGAAGTGACAGGGATCTATTGGAGAGAGTCCAAGGAAGGGATGCAAGGACGATGAAGAGGCTGGAGCACTGCCTGATGAGGAGAGGCTGAGGGACCTGGGGATGTTTGGTCTGGAGAGCAGAAGGCTGAGAGGGGATCTGAGCAGTGTCTATCAATACCTGAGGGCTGGGAGTCAGGGACAGGCTCTGCTCACTTTCTCCCTGGGACAGGACAAGGGCAAGGGATGGAGGAAGAACTTCTCTACATCAAGGGTCTCAGAGCACTGGCACAGGCTGCCCAAGAGGTTGTGGAGTCTCCTTTTCTGAAGCCTTTCCAGGCTTGTCTGGATATGTTCCTGTGTGACCTGACCTAGATTGTCTCGTCCTGCTTTGGCAGGGGGGGTGGACTTGATGATCTCTGGAGATCTCTTCCAACCCCTCTGAGTAAGACCTTCCATAGAACCATAGGCTCATAAATGATTTGGCTTGAAAGGAACCTTGTAGATCATTGTCAGGGACAGGGACACCTTCCACTAGACCAGATGGATAAAGGCCCCCTCCAATCAGGCCTTGAACTCTTCCAGAGGAGTGCTCAATGTCTTTCAGTGTCTCAACAGCCTCACTGTCAAGATCTTCCTAAGAGCCAGGCTGCATTGTTCGGTTGTTGGAGGAGGTTGGAGTTGGCCTGGCCTTGAGTACAGTGCAAGATGCTTCCTTCCCTGTGCTGTGGATCAGGATCCCTCTAGGAGCCAGCACTGGTGTGGCCACAACTCATCACCTCCAAGGGATAAGAAGAGGACATGCTGGGGTTAAGTGTTCCATGAAGCACTGAGTTTACTCCAGAAACAACTTCTGCTGGCATCAAACACAGATGCCTGAAATGTAGCTTCAGGAGGAGAAACATCAACAAAGCAAACTGACTCTGCCCATCTGCGTCTCCCACAACCTCTTACTCCATGGCTCTCCTGCAACTTACACAGTATAAAGGGTGTAAGAAAGGGTTGCCAAGGCCTGGCCCAGGCTGCCCAGGGCAGTGAAGGGGTCTCCATCCCTGGAGGTGTTTCAAAGCTGTGTAGATGTGATGCTGAGGGACATGCAACACCCCAGGCTCGGAGACAGGGTTGCTAGAAAGGTACCCAGCAGGAAAGGAACTGGAAGTGTTAATGATAGTGTGCCCAGGTAGCCAAGAAGGGCACCAGCTGCCTGGCCTGGGTCAGCAGTGCTGTGACCAGCAGCAACAGGGAAGGGATTGTCATCCTGTGCTGGATACTGGTGAGTCCATACCTCAGAAGGACATTGAGAGGCTGGAGCAGGTCCACAGAAGAGTCCAGAGAGTAGGGCTGGGGAGGAGCAGCTGAGGGAACTGGCATTGTTCAGCCTGGAGAAAAGGAGGCTAGGAGGAGAACTTCTGTCTCTCTACTGCTCCCTAAAAGGAGGCTGGACCCAGAGTTGGTCTGTGCTCCTAGGGAAGAAGTAATAGGACAAGAGGAAATAGCCTGAAATTGTGCCAGGGGAGGGTTAGTTTGGAGATGAAGAATGATTTTTTCACTGCAAGAGTGGCCAGGGGACTGGCACAGGATGCCCAGGGAGGTGGTGGAGTCCCCAGCCCACAAAGTGGCACCTTTAGACTGGGTTTGGTGGCCACGGTGGTGCTAGGCTGATGGTTGGACTCAGAGATCTTAGGGGTGTTTTCCAACCAAAACAATTCTGTGGTTCTATGACAGTAAAGGAACTTGTACATCAGGAGAGAGGGAACTGATCATCCTAAAGGTCTTTCCTTATGGAAATTATAGAATCATAGAATCACAGAATTGGTCAGGGTTAGAGGGGACCACAAGGAACATCCAGCTCCAACCCCCCTGCCATGGCCAGGGACACTTCACACTACATCAGCCTGGCCACAGCCTCATCCAGCCTGCCCTTAAACACCTCCAGCAATGAGGCTTCCACCATGTTCCTGGGCAACCCCTTCCAGCCTCTCACCACCCTCATGCTCAACAACTTCTTCCTCACATCCAGGCTGAATCTCCTCATTTCCAGCTTTGTTCCATCCCCATCCCCACCCCCACCCCCCCCAGTCCTATCACTCCCTGGCAGCCTAAAAGGTCCCTCCCCAGTTTTTCTGTAGGCCCCTTCAGATACTGAGAGGCCACAATAAGGCCACCTGGGAGCCTTCTCCTCTCCAGACTGCACAGCCCCAACTGCCTCAGTCTTTCCTCTCACTATCAAATCAGAGTTGGGGGTGATGAGATGGGAGAGCAGCCCTGCAGAGAAGGGCTTTGGGGTGCTGGTGGGGGAGAAGCTGTGCAGGAGGCAGCAGTGGGCATTGACAGCCCAGAAGGCCAAGGGCAGCCTGAGTTGCATCCAAAGCAGCATGGGCAGAGCTGGAGAGAGGAGATCCTGCCCCTCTGCTCTGCTCTGGGGAGACCTCAGCTGCAGGGCTGGGGCCAGCTGTAGGGCCCTCAGCACAGCAAGGACATGGACCCGGTGGAGAGGGTGCAGAGGAGGGCATGAAGATGATCAGAGGGCTGGAGCTGCTCTGCTGTGGGAGCAGGCTGAGAGAGCTGAGGGTGCTCAGCCCGGAGAAGAGAAGGCTCTGGGGATTCCAGTATCTGATGGGCACCTACAGGCAGGCTGTGGAGGGGCTGTTCAGAAGGACCTGTGGGGACAGGACCAGGGGCACTGGTTTGAAAGTGGAGGTGTATGTTGGACATCAGGAGGAAGCTCTGCACCATGAAGGTGCTGAGACACTGGCACAGGATGCTCAGGGAGGTGGCTGAGGCCCCATCCCTGAAGATACCCAAGGTGAGGCTGGAGAGGGCTGTGGGCAGCCTGCTCTAGTGGAGGATGTCCCTATAGCACGCAGGGGGTTGGGCTGGATGAGCTGTGGAGGTCCCTCTCAGCCCAGCCCAGGCTGTGCTTCTACCCTCTCCCTTAGAAAGCTGCACGATGACTTCAGGCAGTGAGGACCACCCCAGGTCTGAAGCATGCTGTGGACTCCTGTGGCCAGGTAGGAGCCATNCAGCTGCAGCTGGTGTGTGTGTGTGTGTGACATTTTAGAGGTAAATTCCTGTAGTTTATGGCAGAAACACAGTGGTTGCTTAATGCTGTGTTAATAAATGTCACAAACCCAGGCTGGCTGGGAATTTCCAATCAGTCTGGCTTCACCAAGGGCAGATCCTGCCTGACAAACCTGGTGACCTTCTATGAGCAGGTCACAACATCAACAGATGAGGGTTGAGCCACTGATGGCATTTATCTGGGCCTGAGCCAAGCCTTTGACACTGTCCCACACCACATCCTGGTCTCCAAGCTGGTGAAACATGGGCTTGATGGGTGGACCACCAGATGGATAAAGAACTGGCTTGATGGTCACACCCAAAGAATGGCTGTCAATGGCTCCATGTCCAAGTGGAGGCAGGGACAAGCAGAGGCCCTCAGGGATCAATCCTGGGACCAGTCTTGTTCAACATCATTGTGGGTGTCATGGACAAAGGCATTGAGTGCACCCTCAGCAAGTTTGCTGGTGACTCCAAGCTGTGTGGTTACAGCAGACAGGTTGGAGGGCAGGAATGGCATCCAGAGGGACCTGGACAGGCTGCAGAGGCGAATCCAAGCCAATGTCACGAAGTTCAACAAGACCAAATGCAAGGTCCTGCAGCTGGGTCAAGGCAATGACAACCACAAATCCAGGCTGGGTAGTGACTGGCTGGAGAGCAGCCCTGAGGAGAGGGATTTGGGGGTGCTGGTGGATGAGAAGCTCAACATGAGGCAGCAGTGTGCACTTGCAGCCCAGAAAGCCAAGCAGAGGCTGGGCTGCATCAGGAGAAGTGTGGCCAGCAGGTCGAGGGAGGTGATTCTCCCCCTCTACTCCACCCTGGTGAGACTCCACCTGGAGCACTGCATCCAGTTCTGGAGCCCCTGGGACAAGAGGGATATGGAGGTGCTGGAAGGGTTCCAGAGAAGAGCCACAAGGGTGATCAGAGGGCTGGAGATGCTTTGCTGTAAGGAGAGACTGAAGGAGCTGGAGCTGGTGGGTCTGGAGAGGAGAAGGCTCCCAGGTGACTTTCTTGTGGCAAATAGAATGTTAAAGAACAGTTCTCCCCCAGGACACAGCAGAGTAGGATCACAGGAAGCTTCTGCTGAGCAAAGCTCAAGAGGAAGGATGCTGCAGGTTCTAAGCTTTCTAGTTCTAACTGCTCAGTAGCTACAGAGTCTTTTAAAGGAGAAGCTTTCTTTTGACCTTATCATTGTAAGGCACCACTAAAGAGACTGAAGGTATGAGTGCAGCTAGAATCAGTGGAGCTGCAGCTGGGGAAGGATGATGAGCTGCTGGAGAGTGGATGGGTTAAAATTAAAGGGAAGACAGGGGAGGGTGATGTTAATGTAGGGGTCTGCCACAGGCCACCTGACCAGCAGAACCAAGCAGATGAGGCCCTTCACAGGCAAACAGAAGTGGCCTCCAGGTCACAAACCCTGGTCCTCATGGAGGATTTCAACCACCCTGACATCTGCTGGAGAGACAACACAGCAAGGCACCAGCAATCCAGGATGTTCTTGCATTGCCTAGATGACAACTTCCTCCTCCAAATGGTAGAGGAACCAGGAAGAGAAGGTGCTATGCTGGACCTTGTTCTCACCAACAGGGAAGGGCTGGTGACCAACGTGAGGCTCAGGGACAGCCTTGGCTACAGTGACCATGAAGCTGTTGAATTTAAGATCCTCAGGACAACCAGCAGGACGTTTTCTAAGCTCATGACCCTAGATGTTAAGCATGCAGACTTTGATGGATTCAGGGATCTGCTGGCCATCATGGGGAGTAGCCCTAGGGGGAAGAGGAGCCCAGGACAGCTGGACGGTATTCAGGGATCTCCTCCTGTGTGTCCAGGAGCAATGTAGACCAACAAAGAGGAAAGCAGGGAAGAATGCCAGGAGGCCTGGCTGGCAGAGCAAGGAACTCCTGGACACACTGTCACACAAAAAGAGACTCTGCAAGGAGTGGAAGAAAGGACAGCTGGAATGGGAGTATATAAGGAAGCTTCCAGAGCAGCCAGAGATCTGTTTAGGAAGGCCAAGGCACAGTTTGAATGGAATCTAGCCAGGGAGGTCAAAGGGAACATCAAGAATTTCTACAGGTATATAAATGGTAAAAAGAAGACTGGGGAAGGTGTGGGCCCCCTCAGAAATGAAACAGATGAAATGCTCACAAGGGACATGGAAAAGGTTGAGGTTCTCAAGCACTTCTTTACCTCAGTCTTGACTGCAAAGGCCTCCAGCCACACTCCTGGAGTCATCAAAGATAATGGCAGGGCCTGGAAGGAACTGGATGGAGCACTTAGTGCCATGGTCTAGGTGATTGGATAGGGCTGGGTGATAGGTTAGACTGGATGATCTCTTCCAACCTGGCCCAAAAAAATAATAATAAGAAAAATATTAAATAAGAAAATAATAAATGAAGATCAGGTCCATGATCATCTGAAGAACTTGGAAGTGTTCAAGTCCATGAGACCTGAGGGGTGGAAGGGACTTTACCCCAGTGGTCCACGCCTAGTGGTGCACTTTGCTTTTCTTTGCCTCCAGGAAAAGGTCTACAAAATGTCTGGGCCTGGAAGAGACCTCAAAAGCTCATCCAGTCCAACGCCCCTGACACAGCAGCAGCACCCACAGTAGATCACACAGCAACACATCCAGGCAGGGGTTGGATAGCTCCAGAGAGGAAGGCTCCACAACCTCCCTGGGCAGACTCTTCCAGGCTTCTGTCACCCTCACTGGCAAAAAAATCCTCCTCCTGTTTCCACAGAACTTGCTCTGGCTCAGCTTCCAGCCAGTGCCCCTTGTGCTGTCCCTGGGCATCACCCAGCAGAGCCTGGCTCCAGCCTCCTGCCACTCACCCTGCACATCTTGAGAACCATTGCTGAGCTCACCTCTCAGGCTCGTCTTCTCCAAAGAGATGTTGGAGGATGAGGGAGCCTGTTCTGGTGAAGGATACATCCCAACCTTCATTCATCAGCAGGGTGATGACTGCAGTGCTGATTTGGAAAGCTGTTGAGCTACTCCTGTCATTAAATTAGCTTAGAGCACTCAGAGCTTCCCAGGAGTGGTCTCTGGGGGCAGAGAGTGAGAGTGACGATTCACACCTCTATTTTAGGCAGCATCAGGCAACTAATGGAGTTGTGTTTGAATGAAGTTAGGAGCCTGATTTCCTCATGGAGCCACTGGAGAATAATTAGGTACCTCTGGGGACGTGTGGGATTCAGGATGTCAAAATCACAGTCTTAGAATGGTTTGGTTTGGAAGGCTCCTTATAAGTCATCCAGCTGTCCTGGAAGAAATGCCTCATGTGAATAAGGGACTATAAAAGTCAAGCCTCTATGAAAGGTTTTCTGGGCTCCCAAGATCTGTTTCAATCCTCCAGAACCTTCTTCTAGGTAAGTTTCCAGAAGTCAAGGAAAATAAGTTTTCAGTATTCAACTTCATGTCCAGTACAAGACTTAAATTCTTATGGTGCTTATTAGTCATGAGTAAGGGAGTCATGGATTCATAGAGTCATGGAGTTACAGACTTGTAGAGCTGTAGATTCATAGAGACATGGAGTGATAGAGTCATAGAACAGTCATGGAGCCATGGGGTCATAGAGTGAAGGAGTCATGGAATGAAAGATTCATGGAGTCAAAGAGTCATGGAGTCATAGAGTAGTGGAGTCATAGAATCATCAAGTTGTGGAGTCATGGACTCATGGTGAGATGGAGTCACAGAGTCATGAATTCATAGACTCATTGAGTCATGGAGTCATGGAGTTGTAGAGTCATGGAGTCATAAAATTCATGGAGCCATGGATCATGGATTCACAGAGTCATGTAGTTATGTAGTCATAGAGCCATTGAGTCATGGAGTGATGGATTCATGGAGTCATGGATTTATGATGACATGGAGTCACAGGGTCATGGATTCATAAAGTCATAGAGTCATGGAGTCATGGAGTCATGGAGTCATAGAGTCATGATGACGTAGAATCATGCAGTCATGATGACATGGAGTCATGAAATCATAGATTAATGCAGTCATAGATTCAGAGTAATGGAGTCATGGATTCATTGAGTCATAGACTCATGGAGTCATGTAGTCATAGAGTCATGGAGTCATAGTCATGGATTCAGAGTCATAGGGTCACAGAGTTCTGGAGTCATAGAGTTGTAGAGTCATGGAGTCACAGAATCATAGATTCAGAGATTAATAGAGAAATGGATTCATCCATTCATAAAGCCTTGGAGTCACAGAGTCATGATGATGTGGAGTCACAGAGTCATAGATCCTGGAAATTACCTCTAAGACCATCAGATCCAACCATCAACCCAGCACCACCCCTCCCACTAAACCATGTCCTGAAGTGCCATGTCTACATGTTATTTTTGTGATGGTGACTCCATCAGCTCCCTGGCAGCCTGTTCCAAAGTCTGACCACTCTTGAAGGGAAGAAATTGCTCCTCATGTCCAGGGAGAGAGGGCTTTGGGTTGGAAGGGACCTTAAAAATCCTCCTGCTCCAACCACTGTGCTGTAGGCAGGGACACTTCAAACTAGACCTTGTTGGTCAAGGCTCCAACCAACTCAGGGCTGGCCCTTTCCAGGCTTGCAGCCTCCACAGCTTCTGTGGAAAACCTTTTCCAGTGCCTCACCACCCTCATGGGGGAGAATTCAACAGAATCAGAGAATGCCAGGGGCTGGAAGGGACATGGAGAGATTATCCAGTCCAACCCCCCTGCCAAGGTAGGGTCACCTAGAGCAGATCATGCTGGAATGCATCCAGGCAGGTCATGAATCATAGAATGGATTAGGTTGGAAAGGACCTCAAAGATCATTTAGTTCCAACTCCCCACCATAGACAGGGACACCTCCCACTAGAATATCAATTTCTTCCTAATGTCTCATCTCAATCCAGCTTCTTCTTTGAAGCCATGACCCCTTCCTGCCTTTGTCAAAAGTGCCTCTCCATCTCTCCTTTAGCCCCATTCCACTTCTGGAAGGATGCTCTAAGTTCTCCCTGGAGCTTTCTCTTCTCCAGCCTGAACAACCCCAACTCTCTCTGTCGCCACAGGAGAGGCCTTCCTACTGCCATCCAAGAAGAATGTTTAGTGTTAGTATTTTAAGGTTAAAAGCATCCTTAGCCTAGCTTTGCTTTTCTGGGAATAAGACATGACAACTACTTCTGTAAAGATGTTGAGCTGTTGGAAGGTGTCCAGAGAAGGGCAGCAAGGCTGGGGAGGGGGCTGGAGCACAGCCCTGAGAGGAGAGGCTGAGGGAGCTGGGGGTGTGCAGCCTGCAGAAGAGGAGGCTGAGGGCAGAGCTCATTGCTCTCTGCAGCTCCCTGAAGGGAGGCTGTAGCCAGCTGGGCTTGGGCTCTGCTGCCAGGCAGCCAGGGACAGAAGAAGAGGCCCCAGGCTGAAGCTGTGGCAGGGCAGGTTGAGGCTGGAGGTTATGCAGAAGTTGTTCCCAGCAAGAGTGATTGGCATTGGGATGGGCTGCCCGGGGAGGTGGTGGAGTCCCCATGGCTGGAGGTGTTTCAGAGGAGGCTGCATGAGGCAGTGAGTGCCATGGGTTAGTGAATGAGAAGGTGTTAGGTGATAGGTTGGACTCCATGATCTTAGATGGCTTTACCAACTTGCTTCATTCTGTGATTCTGTGATTTCCACTGTCCTCTGCTCAAACAGGTCCACATCATTCCTGAGTTGGAGCCTCCAGAGAGCTGGAGAGAGCAGTGCAGTGTCCAAATCTCAGTTTAACTCTGCATTAAAAAAAAAAAAAAAAAAAAAGGTTGTTTTTTTTTTTTTAATTTTCCCCTTTTTTCTTGTTTCTTTTTCAAGACCAAATGAGGATTTTCAAACCACAGCGGGGGTGTGGTGGGGGGGGAGGTGGGAAGAGAGGTTTCTAAGTGGCAGATAACTGCTGGCTAACAGCTGGACTGGCAGGAGGCAGCGAGCTCTGCTCCTGGCTGGGCACAGCAGCATGGCTGGCGAGAGCTGAGCTGCCCTGGGCTATTTTTCTCTTTGATTGTAATTTTTGTCTCATCTTGGACACGCTTCTCCTACTAAAGGACTTCACATTTGGACAAAATTGCTTCTCAGCCTGAGCAGTTCAGCATAGAAAAAGAAAAGGAAAAAAAAAATGACGACAACAACAACAAACCCAGCAAATAATAATCCAACCCAAGGCCAGGTGCTGGTCTGCTTCCCAGAGGGGCCAGAGAGCTGTGGTCCACGCGCCAGGTTGGACACAGCTAATCAGCAGAGCCCTGGCAGGCAGGCAGAGGAAGATGGTGCAGGAGCTGATATTGAGGCTGGCGGCCTGGTGGTGCAGAGCATCACAACAGCTTCCAAAGGGAGGTGGGCAAGAGATGAAAAACAGAATGCGTTCAGCAGCGCAATTTGTTGTCGGCACAGCTGCTCTTGAGTGGGCTGGGTGTGGAGATAGGTGTCCTCTGAACCATGGCAGGAGAAAATAATCCAGAGGCAGGCAGAAAAGAGGCTTAGTGCAGGACAGCTCTCTGGTCACGCAGTGTGGGTTTAACCCACACTGACACCGCCTGGTTGGGACAGCATTGATGTGAGGGGCGGGAGGGGTTCTTGGTAGCTCTGACCAAACACCCCAGGAGGGCTCCAGGCTCGGGGTAGTGTGGCTGGAAACTGCCCAGTGTAAATAGGAACTGGGAGTGTTGGCCAACAGGCAGCTGAAGGTGAGGCAGTTTGTGCTCAGGTGGCCGTGGAGGCTACTGGCATCCTGGCTTGGAACAGCCATAGCTTGGCCATCAGGAGCAGGGCAGGGACTGAACTCTGTGCTGGGCACTTGGGAGGCCACACCTCAAACCCTTGATGCAGTTTTGGGGCCCCTCACTCCAAGAGGGCATTGAAGGGCTGGAGCCCCTACAAGGCATATTCTCAAGTTCTGGGCTCAGTTTTGGACCCCTCATTGCAAGAAAGACACTGTAGGGCTGGAGCAGGTCCAGAGAAGGGCAACAAAACTGGGGAAGGGTCTGGAGGGCAGGGCTGGGGAGGAGCTGCTGAGGGAGATAGGGGTGTCCAGCCTGGAGAAAAGGAGGCTGAGGAGAAACCTTCTGGCTCCCTGAAAGGAGGCTGTAGCGAGGTGAAGATTCCTGTTGCTTCCTAGCAACAAGAAAATGGACTCAGGCTGCCCCAGAGAAGGTTTGCTTTGGACACGAGGAACAATTTCTTCCCCCAAAGGGTTGTCAAGGCCTGTCCCAGGCTGCCCAGGGCAGTGGTGGAGTCCTCATCCCTGGAGGGGTTTCCAAGCTGTGCAGCTGTGGTGCTGAGGGCCATGGTTTGGTGGTGAGCTGGCAGTGCTGGGTTCATGGTTGGACTGGGTGATCCATAAGGGTTTCTTCCAACCAAAATGATTCTGAGATTTTATGACAGTCTGTAGCCAGTGACAAGGAGCTGTCCCAAAACGAGCCATAACTGCACCTTCTGACCCCTGTCCCAGGACTGGATGTGTGGCCCTGGGTGCTCTCTGCCTGTCAACAGCAAATGTCCTTCCTGATCCAGGAGCTGCCTGCTTCAGGTGCTGATTCCCATGGGAACAGGTGTGAGGACCAAGGCAGAGAGGAGTCAAAGTGGGCATGTGGCTTCTCTTCCATCACTGACCACTGGTGATGCCAACATGGGACTTGAAGTCATAGCCCTGATCAAGGTTCAGTCTTCTTCACAGGCTGGGTTCAACCATGGCTGCAACATGTCTGAGACAGGTGAGCCCTGAGGTGTCAACATCAGGTCCTGCCCCAAGCCAGTGGAACTGGGAGGCCACATATAAAAGAATCCCCCCACGGTGGGGTGGGAAGAGACTTCTGCAGATCCCCCAGCCCAACCACCTCTGCTTAAAGCAGGGCACCCACAGCAGCTTGCCCAGCAGCACAATGCCCAGGGTGGGCTGGAAGCTCTCCACACAATGATGCTCCACGACCTCTCTGAGCAGCCTGCTCCAGACCTCCTGCACCCTCACAACAAACAACTTTCTCCTTAGAACTTCCCATGTTCCACTGTGTGTCCCTTGCCCCTTGTGCTGTCCCTGGGCACCACTGAGCACAGCCTGGCCCCAGCCTCTTGCCCCCCACAGCTCCTTTGTCTCTTGCTGAGCATTGCTCAGCTGCCCTCTGGGGCTGCTCTTCTGCAGGCTCTCAGCCCCAGGGCTCTCAGCCTTTGCTCCTCGCAGTGCTGCTCCAGGCCCCTCAGCAGCTTTGCAGCGTCCCCTGGGCCCTGTCCCTGTCTCTCTTGAACCGGGGAGACCAGAGCTGGACACAGAACTGCAGAAGTGGCCTCACCAGGGCAGTGCAGAGCTGCAGGAGAACCTCCCTCGACCCTGCTGCCCACCCTCAGTGTTGAGTCTGAGGCGATGCCAGCTGCGTTCAGCTGCACCTCACGGATCCAATCTTCCCTCTCCTGATTTATGCGAGCCACAGAGATTTCCCTCCACAATTTCTGGCATTGAAATTCAGGGGTCATAAATGACTTCCTTATCATTTAATATTAGCTATAAAGTGTCCACATTTTGAAGTGTTAGTGCAGCATTAGCTGCAATCCCCCGGGACCTGCTATTGACTGCCAGCCTGGTGCAGCAAAGCTCCTTCAGATCTTGCTCCCTCTCTGCCAACCCATTGTGACTGAATCTGTCTACATCAGGGGAGGGCTATCTGATGGGCCATGCCCTGAAATTCAAGACTTGCTGTCAGAGACTGAGATAAACAATATCTCAGTCCCAGCATCCCAGAAAAAAAATCTTGTTTTGAGATAAATTTCTGAGGAATGCTAAGCAGGCATCTTGTTCGTACTCACTGTCCCAAAAATCCCCTCCTTCAAGAGCTCAGACCTCCATGAGCTCCTCAATATGCAACAACTGGACAACCTCATGAGATTCAACAAGGCCAAGTGTAAGGTCCTGCACCTGGGCCAGTGCAATCCCAAGCACAACTCCAGGCTGGGTGGGGAATGGCTGAAAGCAGCCCTGAGGAACAGGACTTGTGGCTCAGGGATGATGAAAAGCTGAAGATGAGGCTGCAGTGTGAGTGCAGCTCAGACAGCAACTGTGTGCTGGGCTGCAGCAAGAGCAGCTGTGGGCAGCAGGGCAAGGGAGGGGATTCTGCCCCTCTGCTCTGCTTTCCTCACACCCCACCTGCAGCACTCTGTGCAGTTCTGGAACCCCCAGCACAAGCAGGACATGGAACTGTTGGAGAGAGTCCAGAGGAGGGCCACAAAAATGATCAGAGNTCCAAGATGCTCAGAGGGCTGCAGCAGCTCTGCCATGAGGACAGGCTGAGAGAGTTGTGGCTCTGCAGCCTGGAGAAGAGAAGGCTTCCAGGAGACCTTGGAGCTGCCTTCCAATATCTGAAGGAGACCTACAGAAGGGCTGTGGAGGGACTATTGACAAGGTCTTGTAATGAGGTGAGGAGGAATGGGTTTAGACTGGCAGAGGGGAGATTGAAACTGGATGTTAGGAGGAAGTTGTTTGCAGTGAGGGTGGTGAGACACTGGCACAGGTTGCCCAGGGAGGTTGTGGCTGCTCCTTGCCTGGAGGGGTTTGAGGCCAGGCTGGATGAGGTCTTGAGCAACCTGTTCTAGTGGGAAGTGTCCCTGCCTATGGCTGGGGGTTGAGAGTTGATGATCTTTGAGGTCTGTCCCTTCCAACCTAAACCATTCCGTAAATCTATAACTGGACAAGGAACTATCTGGGAGAATGCAGAATGAGCTTGTGCAAGCTACCATGGGACCATCTGCATGGACTGAAAGACCACCACACCTAGACCTGAGCTCCTGTCACCTAACACACATAGGAGAGAAGGGTTCCTGTTGTGGCAGGTGATGCTGATCCCATCCCAGCTGCCGTCTAGCAGCTCCTGGTGTATCAACAGAAGTGATCGTCTTGGAGAATCCAACTGGACAGTGGTGGGGCTGCAAACCCCTGACCACACCCAGCATGCTCAACACCACTGCTCAGTGGGCCAGGCTAAGCAAATCACTCCTGCAAAATGCTAAGTGACTCCCAGGAAAAAAAAAAACCAAACATGCATGTCCAATGAAGCAGGCAGGGAAAGAAAGAGAAGCTCCAACCTGCACACCCAAACATTCCTCACCCACTCTCTTCAGGAACACGGAATGACTCTGGGGTGACCTCTCTTTATTGCTCTCTTTTCTTTATCTTTCCTCCCACACCTCTCCTACTCTCTTCCTTATCCCTCTGTAAGTCGTGTGAATGTGATACAGGTAGCTTGTGCATTTGACACTGTTTGTGCCTTAATTCTGTGCCAGAGAATCTGAACCTCCCACCCCTAGAATTAGTCCAAACTGGGACACATGCACCTGAGAGGTCTTTCTGGCAGAGGTGCTTAACACCTTCCTCGCTTCCATTTTCAGTGGGCCTCAGGACAGCTGCCTCTTGAGCTGGCAGGTGGGGTCAGGGAGCAGAGTAGATCCCCTGAAATCCAGGAGGAAGCAGTTAGGGACTTGTTGAACCTCTTGGATCTTCTCAAGTCTTTGGAACCAGATGTGATCCATCCAAGGATGCTGAGAGAGCTGGCAGATGAGCTGGTCAAGCTGCTCTCCATCATGTACCAGCAGTCCTGGCTCACAGGAGAGGTCCCTGAAGACTGGAAGTGCCAATGTGGTGCACATCCACAAAAAGGGGCAGAAGGAGGGCCCAGGAAATTCCAGACCTGTCAGCCTGACCTCAGTGCCAGGGAAGGTAATGGAACAGAACATCCTGGGTGCAATCACACAGCACCTGCACGATGGCCAAGGGACAAGACCCAGCCTGACCAAGCTGATCTCTTTTATTGAGCAGGTGACTGCCAGGTGGACGTGGGGCAGGTGTGGATGTAGTCTGCCTGGGCTTCAGCAAGGCCTTTGGCACTGTCTGCCATGGCAAGCTCCTGGCCAAGCTGGCAGCCTGTGGCTGGGACAGGGACACTCTGTGCTGGGTTCAGAACTGGCTGGATGGCAGGGCACAGAGAGTGGTGGTGAATGGTGCCACATCCAGCTGGCAGCTGGCACCAGTGGTGTGCCCCAGGGATGAGTGCTGGGCACAGTCCTGCTTAAGTCTTTATTGATGATCTGGAGGAGGTGATGGAGTCCTCCATCAGTGAGTTTGCAGATGACACCAAGCTGGGAGCAAGTGTGGAGCTGTTGGAGGGCAGGAGGGCTCTGCAGAGGCACCTGGACAGGCACAGTCCAGTGCCAGGAGATTTAACAAGGCCAAGTGCCAGGTGCTGCACTTTGGCCACAACAACCCCAGGCAGGGCTACAGGCTGGGGACAGAGTGGCAGGAGAGCAGCCAGGCAGAGAGGGACCTGGGGGCACTGCTTGGCAGCTGAAGATGAGGCAGCAGTGTGCCCAGGTGGACAAGAAGGCCAAGGGCATCCTGGCCTGCAGCAGCAAGAGTGTGGCCAGCAGGAGCAGGGAAGTCCTTGTGCCTTGTGCTCAGCACTGCTCAGACCACACCTTGACTCCTGTGTCCAGTCCTGGGCTCCTCAATTGAAGAAAGATGTTGAGGTGCTGGAAGGTGCCCAGAGAAGGGCAGCAAGGCTGGGGAGGGGGCTGGAGCACAGCCCTGAGAGGAGAGGCTGAGGGAGCTGGGGGTGTGCAGCCTGCAGAAGAGGAGGCTCAGGGCAGAGCTCATTGCTCTCTGCAGCTCCCTGAAGGGAGGCTGTAGCCAGCTGGGCTTGGGCTCTGCTGCCAGGCAGCCAGGGACAGAAGAAGAGGCCCCAGGCTGAAGCTGTGCCAGGGCAGGTTGAGGCTGGAGGTTATGCAGAAGTTGTTGCCAGCAAGAGTGATTGGCATTGGGATGGGCTGCCCGGGGAGGTGGTGGAGTCCCCATGGCTGGAGATGTTTCAGAGGTGGCTGCATGAGGCAGTGAGTGCCATGGGTTAGTGAATGAGAAGGTGTTAGGTGATAGGTTGGACTCAATGGTCTCAGGGCTTTTCCAACCTTCTTAATTCTGCAATTTGGCACTCAGTCTAGGAGGAACTCTTGTGCCCTGCTGGTTGTAGGGCTGTTTCCAAACACCAGGTCATCTGGCTGAGCATGAGTGTCAAAAGGAAGGGTGAGTCTCTTCCAGAGTTTGAATTGTCTGATCCTCAAGGAAATGTCCCAGATTGAAATGTTTTGGGGTTTTTTTAACTTTTTCCCTCTCAACCAATCTATGCATAATGAAGAACTTAATAGAATCATAGAATGGTTTAGCTTGGAAGAGACCTCAAAGATCATCCAGCTCCAACCCCTCTGTGCCATAGGCAGGGACATCTCCCACTAGAACAGGATGCTCAAGACCTCATCCAGCCTGGCCTTGAACACCTCCAGGGAGAGAGCAGCCACAACCTCCCTGGGCAACCTGTGCCAGTGTCTCACCACCCTCACTGCAGACAACTTCCTCCTAACATCCAGTTTCAATTTCCCCTCTGCCAGTTCAAACCCATTCCTCCTCGTCCTGTCATTACAAGACCTTGTCAATAG
>VWZI01010446.1:86862-97459 GCA_013396835.1 Psilopogon haemacephalus
CCACCCCCCCCTTCTTCTCCCCAACGCGCTCAGTGAGTGGCATTTGGTGATGGAAAGATGCCACAGATTGGAAGAGCCAGGTTGGAAGAGAGCTCCCAGCTCATCCAGTCCAACCTAGCACCCAGGTCTATGCAATGAACTACATCATGGCATTAAGTGCCCCATCCAGTCCTTTCTAGAATAACTCCAGGGACAGGGGCACCACCACCTCCCCGGG
Source organism: Psilopogon haemacephalus (assembly GCA_013396835.1). NCBI lineage: Eukaryota > Metazoa > Chordata > Aves > Piciformes > Megalaimidae > Psilopogon > Psilopogon haemacephalus. The sequence goes on from VWZI01010446.1 coordinate 87,080, forward strand.
CAGCCCATCCCAATGCCAATCACTCTTGCTGGCAACAACTTCTGCATAACCTCCAGCCTCAACCTGCCCTGACACAGCTTCAGCCTGGGGCCTCTTCTTCTGTCCCTGGCTGCCTGGCAGCAGAGCCCAAGCCCAGCTGGCTACAGCCTCCCTTCAGGGAGCTGCAGAGAGCAATGAGCTCTGCCCTGAGCCTCCTCTTCTGCAGGCTGCACACCCCCAGCTCCCTCAGCCTCTCCTCTCAGGGCTGTGCTCCAGCCCTCTCCCCAGCCTTGCTGCCCTTCTCTGGACACCTTCCAGCACCTCAACATCTTTCTTCAATTGAGGGGCCCAGGACTGGACACAGGACTCCAGGTGTGACCTCCCCAGTGCTGAGTACAGGGGAAGAGTAACCTTCCCTGCTCCTGCTGGAATGTTCCTGATGCAAGTGAGGAAGGCATTGGAATAATTTTTGGTTTGAGTCCAGTCCTGGACCCAGTCCAAGCAGATTCACAGCATGACAGGATGATCAGAGGATGTCAGGGGTTGGAAGGGAACAAAAGAGATCATCCAGTCCAACCACCCTGCTACAGCAGGACCAGACAATCTAGCTCAGGTATCACAGGAGCACATCCAGACAGGCCTGCAAAGGCTCCAGACAAGGAGACTCCACAACCTCTCTGGGCAGCCTGTGCCAGTGCTCTGGGACCCACACAGCAAAGAAGTTGCCCCTTGTGTTGAGCTGCAACCTCCTGTGCTGCAGCTTCCATCCACTGCTTGATGATCTCTCTGGGTCCCTTCCAACCCCTGACATCCTCTGATCCTGTCAAGTCCTGTGCCAGCACCTGCCTCTTCTCTCTTTGGTTCCCACCAACACTCTTTCTGCAGAGTGACAGCATCCACGATTCTATGGTCCCAACCAGGCTAGGAGTGAAGCCTTGGGACTGACAGAAGCCTAACCTCAGGGAGAGCATCACCTTGAGTGTTTCAGGGCAGGGGAGGAGGGATGGAGAAGGAGACAACTTCAGTGCAACCCCTAGTTTGACTCTGACCGATTTTCTAATTACGTTTTAAAAGGCACTTAAGTAAGTGTGATGAAATTATGTGTTCTGATCCACTGCATAGCTGGGTGAATGCATAAAGGGTGAATAAAACATTCCCTGTGACAAATGAAAGGGGAGTGTTAACTTCTGGAGCACAAAATTACACAAGAAGGAGGTAATTGCACATAATCTTACAGTGGATAATAGTACCTTCAACACAGTTATTGGGATGGAAAAAGTCACGAAAAAATGCTGAAGTTTTTTTTTTTTTTTTTTCTTCTGAGCAGGTCCCTTGAGATAGAAGGAGACAGATCCTAGAGGAAGGGATAATGAAGTCACCTAAGTAGGCTCTGCAGCCTTTATGCCTCGAAGTTCACAGAATCACAGAATGAAGCAGGTTGGAAACCACTTCTAGGATCATCCAGTCCAGCCTATCACCTAACACCTTCTCATTCACTAACCCATGGCACTCACTGCCTCATGCAGCCTCCTCTGAAACACCTCCAGCCATGGGCACTCCACCACCTCCCCGGGCAGCCCATCCCAATGCCAATCACTCCTGCTGGGAACAACTTCTGCATAACCTCCAGCCTCAACCTGCCCTGACACAGCTTCAGCCTGGGGCCTCTTCTTCTGTCCCTGGCTGCCTGGCAGCAGAGCCCAAGCCCAGCTGGCTACAGCCTCCCTTCAGGCAGCTGCAGAGAGCAATGAGCTCTGCCCTGAGCCTCCTCTTCTGCAGCCTGCATACTCCCAGCTCCCTCAGCCTCTCCTCTCAGGGCTGTGCTCCAGCCCCCTCCCCAGCCTTGCTGCCCTTCTCTGGACACCTTCCAGCACCTCTCAACATCTCTCTTCAATTGTGAGATCCAGGACTGGACACAGGAGTCAAGGTGCTGAGCGCAGGGCACAAGGACTTCCCTGCTCCTGCTGGCCACACTCTTGCTGCTGCAGGCCAGGATGCCCTTGGCCTTCTTGGCCACCTGGGCACACTGCTACCTCATCTTCAGCTGCCAAGCAGTGCCCCCAGCTCCCTCTCTGCCTGGCTGCTCTCCTGCCACTCTGTCCCCAGCCTGTAGTGCTGCCTGGGGTTGTTGTGGCCAAAGTGCAGCACCTGGCACTAGGACTTGTTCAGACTCCTGGCACTGGACTGTGCCCATCTGTGCAGCTTGTCCAGGTCCCTCTGCAGAGCCCTCCTGCCCTCCAACAGCTCCACACTTGCTCCCAGTTTGGTGTCACCTGCAAACTCACTGATGGAGGACTCCATCCTCTCCTCCAGATCATCAATGAAGACATCAAGCAGGACTGTGCCCAGCACTGATCCCTGGGGCACACCACTGGTGCCAGCTGCCAGCTGGATGTGGCACCATTCACCACCACTCTCTGTGCCCTGCCATCCAGCCAGTTCTGAACCCAGCACAGAGTGTCCCTGTCCCAGCCACAGGCTGCCAGCTTGGCCAGGAGCTTGCCATGGCAGACAGTGCCAAAGGCCTTGCTGAAGCCCAGGCAGACTACATCCACACCTGCCCCACATCCACCTATAAAAGAGATCAGCTTGGTCAGGCAGGACCTTGCTGGCTGGGTCTTGTCCCTTGGCCATCGTGCAGGTGCTGTGTGATTGCACCCAGGATGTTCTGTTCCATTACCTTCCCTGGCACTGAGGTCAGGCTGACAGGTCTGGAATTTCCTGGGCCCTCCTTCTGCCCCTTTTTGTGGATGTGCACCACATTGGCACTTCCAGTCTTCAGGGACCTCTCCTGTGAGCCAGGACTGCTGGTACATGATGGAGAGCAGCTTGACCAGCTCATCTGCCAGCTCTCTCAGCATCCTTGGATGGATCACATCTGGTCCCACAAACTTTTAAGGATATAACAGTTAGGCAGTTTCAAGGGTGTTTGAGGAGGAAAAACAATAATCACCTCTTGTTGCCTGTAGTATGGACAAATGCCATGAGCACTTTCTCCTATGCAGGTACCCATTTATTCCATGCAGGTGCCTCTTTATTCCATGCAGGTGCCTCTTTATCCCATGCAGGTTTCTCTTTATCCCATGCAGATTCCTCTTTATTCCCTTCAGGTGCCTCGTTATCCCATGCAGATTCCTTTTTATCTCATGCAGGTGCGTCTTTATCCCATACAGGTTCCTCTTTATCCCATGCAGATGATTCATCTTTATTCCATGCAGGTGCCTCTTTATCCCGTGCAGACTCCTCTTTATTCCCTTCAGGTGCTTCTTTATCCCATGCAGGTTCCTCTTTATCCCATGCAGAATCATCTTTATTCCCTTGAGGTTCCTCTTTATGCCATACAGGTTCCTCTTTATTCCATGCAGATTCCTCTCTATTCCATGAAGGTGCCTCTTTATCCTGTGCAGGTACCTCTCTATCCCATGCAGGTACCTCTCCATTCCATGTAGGTGCCTCTTTATCCCGTGCAGGTTCCTCTCTATTCCATGCAGGTACCTCTTTATCCTGTGCAGGTACTTCTCCATTCCATGTAGGTACCTCTTTATCCTGTGCAGGTTCCTCTCTATCCCATGCAGGTACCTCTCTATCCCATGCAGGTACCTCTCTATCCCGTGCAGGCACCTCTTTATCCCGTGCAGGTTCCTCTTTATCCCATGCAGGTGCCTCTTTATCCTGTGCAGGTTCCTCTCTATCCCATGCAGGTACCTCTCTATTCCATGTAGGTGCCTCTCTATGCCGTGCAGGTACCTCTTTATCCTGTGCAGGTTCCTCTCTATTTCATGCAGGTGCCTCTTTATCCTGTGCAGGTACCTCTCTATCCCGTGCAGGTGCCTCTTTATCCTGTGCAGGTACCTCTTTATCCCATGCAGGCACCTCTTTATCCTGTGCAGGTACCTCTTTATCCCATGCAGGCACCTCTTTATCCTGTGCAGGTTCCTCTCTATTCCATGCAGGTGCCTCTCTATCCCGTGCAGGTACCTCTCTATCCCATGCAGGCACCTCTTTATCCTGTGCAGGTTCCTCTCTATTCCATGCAGGTGCCTCTCTATCCCGTGCAGGTACCTCTCTATCCCATGCAGGTGCCTCTTTATCCCATGCAGGTACCTCTCTATTCCATGCAGGTACCTCTTTATCCTGTGCAGGTACCTCTCTATCCCATGCAGGCACCTCTCTATCCCATGCAGGTGCCTCTTTATCCTTTGCAGGTGCCTCTTCATTCCAGCCAGGGCTACTTTTTTACCAGCATAGAAACAGAACCTTTACATAATAGAGGAGATGTTTTTCCCCTGGGCCCACGGGGGAGACATCCTGTGGGTCTGGAAACCAAGTCTGCTCACTCTCTACGCAGGGAGGTGGTGGAGTTACCCACGCTGCATGTGTTTAAGGGTGGTTTGGATGTGGTGCTCAGGGATATGGTCTAAGGTGAATATTTTAGAGTAGGGTTATAGGTTGGACTTGGTGATCCTGAGGGGCTTTTCCAGCCTGGGTGTTTCCATGATTCTGTGATTATGAGGAGAAGCTGAGGGATCTGGGGCTGCTTAGTCTGCAGAAGAGAAGAATGAGAGGGGATCTCATCAATGTTTATCAATATCTGAGGGCTGGGGGTCAGAAGGATGTGAACAGGCTCTGCTCACTTGCTCCCTGGGATAGGACAAGGAGCAATGGATGGAAGCTGCAGCACAGGAGGTTGCAGCTCAACACAAGGGGCAACTTCTTTACTGTAAAGGTCCCAGAGCACTGGCACAGGCTGCTCAGAGACATTGTGGAGTCTCCTTCTCTGGAGCCTTCCCAGGCCTGCCTGGATGTGTTCCTGTGTGACCTGGGCTAGACTGTCTGGTCCTGCTGTGGCAGGGTGGTTAGACTGGATGATCTCTTTGGGTCTTTTCCTACCCCTGACATCCTCTGATCCTGTAGTCATTTCCAACCCCTAACACCCTATGATCCTGTGATTATTTTTCTTTCTTGCATTTCTCCTTCTTGCATTCCCACAATAACCCTGCTTGCTCACGTGGGGTGGGGATGTACAAAGGAGATGATGTGTGATGGTGAGGAGCACTGTGGAGCTCCACTCCTTAGAGCCCTGGGGCAGGCTGCATGTGTACTGGGCACTGGCTGCAGCCACTGACTGTCTGATGCCAGGTTTTGATGACAAGCAAAGGAAAGTTAAACCTCCTCCAGCCTTGTGAAGGTTTTTACCCTCTCACCCTCAGGAGAACATCTGCACCCATGAATCTCCAGACTCTGTTGGTTTGTTTGCTTTCTGGCAGAGCAGGAGGCTTTGGCTGAGGAAGGCAGCAGCCCTCACTGGAGAAGATGCCCATGAGAAACAGCCTGCTGTAGAGCAGACTGGAAGTAAACCCAGGGCTGGTGTCTAATCTCCACTGTATGATCACTGAGGAGGGCAGATTGAGGGAGGAGATGAAGAAGAAATTCTTCAGAGTGAGGATGAGGAGATGCTGGACCAGGTTGCCCAGGGAGGTTGTGGATCACAGAATCACAGAATGTGATCACAACCTCCCTGGAGGTGTTCAAGGCCAGGTTGGATGAAGCCTTGAGCCACCTGGGGCCAGTGGGAAGTGTCCCTGCCCGTGGCAGGGGATTTGGAACTGAATGATCTCACAGGTCCCTCCCAACCTATTCAGTGATTCTGTGAAGGTCTGGATGTGGGTCAAAGACCCTTTGAGAGCTGTGAGGCTGTAGGCAAAGCAGCAGAACAGTTCCACAGCTGAGTGGCTCATGCAATTGCCTCCCACCTTGCCATGTGAAAGATGCAGTGACTGTACCTGAAAGTGAACCAGCAGGTGCCCAGGGGGCAAAAAGCCACCAGCATCCTGCCTTGGATCAGCACTGGTGTGGACAGCAGGAGCAGGGCAGGCATTGTCCTCCTGGAGTGGGTACTGGGGACACTGCACCTTGAGTGCTGGGTTCAGTTTTGGGCTCCTCACTGCAAGAAGGACACTGAGGGGCTGGAGCAGGTCCAGAAAAGGACAACAAAGCTGGGGAAGGGTCTGGAGAACAAGGCTGGGGAGGAGCAGCTGAGGGACCTGGGGATGTTGATCTTGGAGAAGAGGAGACTGAGGGGAGATCTTCTGGATCTCTACAGGTCCCTGAAAGAAAGTTGGAGGCAGGTGGGGGTTGGGCTCTGCTCACAAGGAACAAGTGATTCAAAAAGAGGAAATGTCCTCAGGTTGCACCAGGAGATGTTTGAGTTGGACATGAGGAAGTATTTCTTCACTGTGAAAGAGTGGTAAAAGCCTGTCCCTGGCTGCCCATGGCAGTGGTGGAGTCCCCATTCCTGGAGGAACTTTCAAAGCCACAGAGATGTGGTGCTGAGGGCCATGGCTCAATGCTGACCTGTCAGTGCTGGATTAACAGGTGGACTGAAAGAGACCTTGCAGATCTTTTCCAACCATAAGGATTCTGTGACTCTATGATTTCATCTCAGATTTGACTTCACAGGTCTCTGCAACCCTTTACACCCCCCAAAAAAAAACCCAAAAACCACCACCAGGTCTTAACTTCCACTGATGTGCAGGCAGGTTGAAAGTGAGAGAAAAAAACAAATCTGAGCTTCATGGTAAAAACCCTTTCACCCTCTTGTGGAGATCACCAAGCCCTGGTGCTCAATGCCCCACAATTATCAGTCTGCTCCTGGAGGAGATCTTCCTGAGCACAGGCTGAAGGAGAATCACGGAATCATAGAATGGTTTGGGTTGAAAGGGACCTCAAAGTTCATCCAATTCCAACGTCCCCCTTCCCCCCCAAGCCATAGGCAGGGACACCTCCCACTACCTCCCACTACAACAGGTCACTCAAAGCCTTCTCCAGCCTGGTCCTGAACACATCCAGGGAGGCTGTGGAGCACAGAATCACAGAAATGTGATCTTTGCTTCTGTGATTCTGTGCTCCACAACCTCCCTGGGCAACCTGTGCCAGTGTCTCACCACCCTCACTGCAAACAACTTCTTCCCAATATCCAGTTTCAATCTCCCCTCTGCCAGTCTAAACCCATTCCTCCTCGTCCTGCCATTGCAGGACCTTGTCAATAATCCCTCCCCAGCCCTCCTGTAGGCTCCCTTCAGATGGTGGAAGGCTGGGGGTGTGCAGCCTGGAGAGGAGAAGGCTCCAGGGAGAGCTCAGAGCTGCTGCCAGTGCCTGAAGGGATCCTGCAGGAAGGCTGCAGAGGGACTTGTGCTGAGGGTGTCTGGAGCCAGGCCAGGGGGGAATGGTTTGGAGCTGAGGCAGAGCAGGGTGAGAGTGGAGCTGAGGCAGAAGCTCTTCAGTGTAAGGGTGGTGAGAGCCTGGCACAGGCTGCCCAGAGAGGCTGTGGCTGTCTCCTTGCTGGGGGTGTTGAAGGTCAGGCAGGATGAACCTTGTAGCAGCTGAGTCTAGCTGAGAGGTGTTCCTGGGCATGGTGTGGAGGTTGGAGGAGATGAGCTCTGAGCTTCCTTCTGAGCTGAGCCATTCTGGGATTCTCTGCTTGTCTGTAGCACTGTCATTAATGATTGTGGTGCCTTCACCAGCTCCTTCATGTGCACCAAAGCTGCATGCTGACTGTCCAAGGCAGCTGGCACCCTGAAGCCATGTGTGAGGTCTTGAGCAGCTGAGTCCAGCTGAGAGGTGTCCCTGCCCATGGTGTGGAGGTTGGAGGAGATAAGCTCTGAGCTCCCTTCCAACCTGAGCCATTCTGCTATTCACCCTATGAAGCTCAAGGCAAAAGGAAGAGAGATTCTGTGTCAGAAGCAAGCACAGCACTTTGCTTTATTCTGCTTCATTCCCTGCAGCTCTGTTTCTGATACGTGGTAGATTCCAGCCCAGCTTTTGGTGGGTCCCTGGTTCCATATAAGACCCTCATGTTTTGGAAGTCAATCATTCTGTTTCACAGGGACAGACCTGCTCCTCAGAGGACCAGCAGAACCTCACAGGAACAGAACTGCTCCTCAGAGGAGTGGCAGAACCTCGCAGGAACAGAACTGCTCCTCAGAGGAACAGCAGAACCTCATGGAGAAAGGTCTGTTCCTCAGAGGACCAGCAGAACCTCATAAAGATCTGCTCCTCAAAGGAGTAGCAGAACCTCACAGGGGCAGACCTGCTCCTCAGAGGAGTAGCAGAACCACACAGGGACAGATCTGCTCCTCAGAGGAATAGCAGAACCTCATGGAGAAAGGTCTGCTCCTCAGAGGACCAGCAGAACCTCAAAGATCTGCTCCTCAAAGGAGTAGCAGAACCTCACAGGGGCAGACCTGCTCCTCAGAGGAATAGCAGAACTTCATGGAGAAAGGTCTGCTCCTCAGAGGACCAGCAGAACCTCATAAAGATCTGCTCCTCAAAGGAGTAGCAGAACCACACAGGGACAGACCTGCTCCTCACAGGAGTAGTGGAACCTCATGGAGAAAGGTCTGCTCCTCAGGAGACCTAAAGATAGCTCCTCAGAGGAGTGGCAGAACCTCACAGGGACAGACCTGCTCCTCACAGGACCAGCAGAGCCTCACAAAGATCTGCTCCTCAGAGGAGTGGCAGAACCTCACAGGGGCAGACCTGCTCCTCAGAGGACCAGCAGAGCCTCACAGTGAGACGCCTGCTCCTCAGAGGAGTACCAGAACCTCAGTGCAGCTAAGCTCTAAGTAAGCTCTAAGTCAGAGGAGCACCTTCAGGTGGGAAGGGGCTCGGGCACACCCCGGCAGGCAGCCTTGCTTCTGTTCCAAGCAGAAGCTGGTGTGCTCGCTTGGCTCCTTCTCTCCCGGGAGGGAAGGCTGATTTTAATTTTTTTTTTTTTTCTGTGACACAAAAATTGGATGGGTGAAGCATTTGAGAGAGTGAGCTGCAGTGTNCTGCTGCGCTCCGGGAGAGAGGCTGATTTTGGAAGGGCAGTTTTTAGAAGCAGGTTTGCGCAAGAGCCGGCAGCAGCCCAGGCGCTGCTGGCGCTGCAGAACGGCACCTCCGAGCCTGTGCGTGGCTGCAGGGTGCCAGCAGCCAGGGGATCTCAGAGAGGGGGCTTTGGAGCACATGCAGGAGCTGGGATGGTGCTGCTGAAGGCAGAGGCAAGGCAGGTCCCAAGGGGTGAGGGGGAAAAACTCACAGCTCCTCTGCTCCAACCTCCATACCTGGAAAGATCCTTAAAAAGCAGAACGAGGGACTGTGAGCCTCCTTTAGTTATTACTTTCTTTTTCTTGGTGGGGGGCAAATGTATAAATAATATACAGGGTATCAGGATGACAGGTTGTACCAGGAGGATGTTCAAGGGCACCCAGGATACTGTGGTAGGGAGGAGAAGGCGGTGGGGGGGGAAATCACAAAAGAAAAAAGATTCTCACTTAGATCAAGTGAAACACAAGCACCACAGTGTTTGGAAATCAGTATGAAAATGAGAGGATTTGATGAATGTCGGGGGAAAAAAACTCCACCTCACAGCAGCCATGTGAAATATCACAGAGTGCCTTAGGGCGGAATGGAGCCCAAAGCTCATCTCCTCCAACCATGCCCACCATGGGCAAGGACACCTCTCAGCTAGGCTCAGCTGCTCAAGGCCTCGTGCAAGGCTTCATGGTGCCAGCTGCCTTGGACACATAGCACGGGGCTTTTTTTGCACGTGCATCACTGGGGTGATGCTGCTGTTCACGGTGCAAGCTGCCTTGGACACTTAGCACGGGGCTTTTTTTGCACATGCATCACTGGGGTGATGCTGCTGTTCACGGTGCCAGCTGACTTGGACACTTAGCATGGGGCTTTTTTTGCACATGCATCACTGGGGTGATGCTGCTGTTCACGATGCAAGCTGCCTTGGACACTTAGCACGGGGCTTTTTTTGCACGTGCATCACTGGGGTGATGCTGCTGTTCACGGTGCAAGCTGCCTTGGACACTTAGCACGGGGCTTTTTTTGCACGTGCANGCATGGGGCTTTTTTTGCATGTGCATCACTGGGGTGATGCTGCTGAAGGTAAGGCAAGTCTCAAGGGGCAAGGGGAAAACTCATAGAATCACAGAAAGGCTCAGGTCAGAAGGGAGCGCAGAGCTCATCTGCTCCAACCTCCACACCTGGAAAGGTCCTTACAAAGCAGAATGAGGGATTGTGGGCCTCCTTTTTTTTTCAATTATTTATTTTCTAGGGGCAGCCTAACCTCTAAATAATGTGTAGGATATTAGGGTAAGAAGTTGTGCCAGGAGGATGTTCAAGGGCACACAGAGTACTGCGACGGAGATGCTGCGGTAGGGAGGAGAAGAAAAAATATCAAGAGAGAAAAAAAAAAAAAGAAAAGAAAGAGGATTCCCATTTTGATTACATGAAACACAACCACCACAATGTTTGGAAATCAGTATGAAAATGAGGGGATTTGATGAATGTCGGGGAAAAAACCTCCACCTCACAGCAGCCATGTGAAATATCACAGAGTGCCTTAGG
>VWZI01010447.1:0-14807 GCA_013396835.1 Psilopogon haemacephalus
CACCCGAGTTTTAATGAGAATTATCTATCTAATCTAAACAACAACAGCACTGTATTATGCTGGTGGAAGCCTCCATCGCTGAAACAATGGTAAGTTCCAAAGCTTCACACTTGAATCTCTTAGGTGCTGTGCAGTGTAGAGAGATTTCTAAGAGAGAAAGGACACAGCCTAATTACTGTGAATGACCCCTGCCTGTGAAAGAAGGCCTTTGAAGATAAGTGCAACTGAATGCCAGTGAAAATAGAAGCACCAGCTGAACGCCCGAGGGGAGAAAGTGGAACTGGAACAGAGGGAAGGAAAACAGAGATGGAGATGAGGAAATTCCTCCTTCTGGAAAAGTTGCTGAGGAGTTTCTCGATAGAGATGCGGTCATTGTTATGATAACGTAACCAATTATCACCTTCCACATACGATCCCCTGTTCCAATTACCTTGTAGTATTCACAAACACCCCCCACTTGCTGGCCATAAAAAGAGCGGTAGGATCGCAAATAAATGGAGCATAAACCACATTGATTGGTGATTGCTTTCTCCGTGCTCCTCCCAACAGTGCAGAGTGGCATGCACTCAGTACAGAGGGAATGCTCTAGAATTCATACAGCTGACTATGCTTATAATGGCATAGCAAATCAGACAGAACTCATCAGCAGACTGTTAATCTAATCCACAGTTCAGCCTTGTTCTTATAATTGACTGAAAAAAATAGCATATAAGATAATATGATCATATCATACCATATCATAACATCTTTGTCAGTGACATGGACAGTGGCATTGAGTGCACCCCCAGCATGGTGTTGGCAACACCAAGCTGTGTGGTGTGGTGGACTCACTTGAGGGATGGGATGCCATCCAGATGGATCTTGATAGGCTTGAGAAGTGGGCCAGTGCCAACCGCGTGAGGTTCAGTCAAGGTGCAAGGTCCTGCATCTAGGTTGTGCCATTTCCAGGCACAAATCCAGACTGGGTATAGAGTGGGTTGAAAGTAGCTCTGAAGAAAGAGACTTGAGTGTATTGACTGATGACAAGCTCAAAAAAAGCTTGCAGTGTGCTCATGCAGCCCAGAAGGCAAATCATATCTTAGGTTGCACCAAAAGAGTGTGGCCAGCAGGTCAAAAGAGGTGATTCTTCTACTCTTCTCTTGTGAGACCCTGCCTCGAATACTGTGTCCAGTTCTGGTGTCCCCAGCTGTTGGAGTGAGTCCAGAGGAGGGCCACAAAGGTGATCCAAGGGCTGGAATACCTCTGCTATGAGGATAAACTGAGGGAGCTGGGGTTCTTCATGCTGGAGAAGACTCTGGGGGGACCTTATAGCTGCCTTCCAATACCTGAAGGGAATCTACATGAAGGCTGAAGAAGGACTTTTCTTTAGAGTGTCTAGCAATAGGAAAAGAAAGAATGGTTTTAAGCTGAGGGAGAGTAGGTTTAAACTGGATCTTAAGAAGAACTTCCTCAGTATGAGGGTAATAAAACTCTGGAATAGGCTACCCAGAGAGGCTGTGGATGCCTCCTCCCTGGGGGTTTTCAAGGCCAGGTTGGATGAGGCCTTGAGCAGTCACATCTAGCTGAGATGGCAGGGAGGCTGGAGCAGATGTCTTGTAAGGTCCCTTCCAACCTAAGCCATTCTATGATTCTTTGATAATGTAATACGCTGGATATGCCCTGCTGCTGTGACACAGAGGGCTGAGAAGGCACAGCTGCTTGCTGCCCCATGTGGGTTTGTCCAGGCTCTCTTGGGGCCCACTGGGATCCATTTGCTTCACCTCTGGCCTGTGTGACTGAAATAAATGTAGTGATGGAGGAGGGGAAAAGCTGCTGTTTAAAAAGTGGAAGCTTTCAGATCTGCCATGTCTGCTGCTGGGTGCCTGAGCCTTTCCTCAGGATGGACACCCAGGTGCCAAGCTAGATGCCTGGCAGCAGCCTCCTTGGTGGGCCACAAAGCACTCAACTGGAGAGCATCACTTTTTACACAAATCCAAAGAAGCTCCTTTTAAACTTCTGGTTAATTAGTCTAATCAAACAAAATTTGAACATTACCTTGTTAAAAAGATTAATCATCTACTGTTTATGCACCGGTATGCCTGAAAAACACATGGAATTTCATCCCTGTCAAGAATGAGAGACAGAGCCACATTCAGAGCCAACCTGACTTTTCAATATCAAATATTGATCTTTGCAGTGTTGTTTGCAACAGACATATGCATAAAAATTCACCAGAATTGTGAAAGATAGGACTTGAGGAATTGGAGCTGTCATCTGGCCTGAAAGAAGGAATAAAAACAGCATTTGTGCTTTTTGTGATGAACGATTCACACAGCTGTTGTCAACCTTTTTTCTCAGCCTCATCAGTGAATATTTCAAAGCTGCTGCCTAGCAGAAGTGCAATTGGCTACAGACGCTGCCTGGAAAGGCAGCAGAAATGGTGTAAGTTTCATTTATGAAGGGTTGGAGACCTTCCTCACTGTCTGTGATAGACTCTCAGCTGGCATGGTACAGCCTGGCAATGCTGACTGCTCCAGGTAACAGAGGTCAGTTTATTCAACTGCTGCAATGGCAAAGGAAAGTGATATTGATGGCCAGAGGTCATAGCCAGTAGTGAGGTGAGCTGGGCTGGGCACCTCCTATGTGTGAGACGTGTGGACAAACCCACCAAGGTTTTCCATGCAGAAGATACATTCAGGGATCAGTCAGTATTCACAAGCCTTCCTATGCCTTGCTGAAAGAAGACATTTATCATGTATTTCCAGTGGGATAAAGGACTCACTGCATGCAGGGAAACATCTTGCTGTGAAAGGCAGCTGCATGGAGATGGCATGCTTATAAGACTCCTTGGTTTCCTTGTACACACAGAGGCTCAGCATTTTCCTGATTAGCCAGCCTGGTGCTTTCAAAATTCTGTAGGGTATGTGTCAGCTAATTTATAAATGCTCCTTTTGCTCTGCTCTTATATTTATGAGTGCTATCTGCACATGTTATTGCTTTGGGCCATCTCTCATTTCTGAGGTGCTTCTTAGAGATAATCAGCTATACATCCATTTACTCATCAATTCACATAAAAAGTGATTCACCTGTTTCAGCCTGCGTTTTAAACTAAGCACTCTCATAATCTTTAATGTGACTTTTAATCCATGTAGCACTTAAGGCTCTCTGTTCTCCTGTGTGGATTTACAGGAGATGGCAGTATCTCCCCAGCGTTCCTCCGCTTTGCTGTGTGGTGGGCTAGAACAGGAGTGCAAATGGGCCCCGGAATGAGGTTGGCCTCAGACCTTCTGCTGACTTGCTTTACATGAGGACAGAGCCTGCAGCAGCTGACCTGCCTGGAAGCTCAGCAGCTTTAAAGTGGCAACTTGTAACCCAGACTCTAAGGACAGGGATGTCTGTGAAGCACTGTGTTGTGAGCAGAAGTCTAGAGAAGTCCTAAAAGAATTAGTGAAATATGTTTTAAAAATAGATTAGTGAATGCACTATCATTCCTGTGCCAATTTTTTCCTGCAATTTTTCCTATTTATCTCATGGTCTAGACTTTTATTACTCTGCTCTCCAGCAGTTTCTTCATCTTTCTAGCCCTTCAAGACCCTGTGTATTCCTTAGTAAAAAGCAAAGCAAAAGAACCTTGTCTATAGCTATCTTTGAACTCCTTCTTGTGTCTTTTCTCAGGTAGCAGAGGACACTCACTGGTAACCTTCCAGATTATGCCGCAATTGAGAGATGGGATGCAAAGTTGATGCAAGATAATTGTCACTTTATTATGCAGAAAGCTCCACTTATATAAGTTAACATAAACATGTGTCGTTTAACCACTGGCTATTTATCAAACATACCAAGGCATGTCACTTTCCAGGTTAAGTGAGGGTGGCCTGTCCACCCATTTGGTCACGGCCGGTTGGTAGTCGGTGTTACCGATTAGATGGTGTTCATTGGTACGTGACAGCGTCATGAAATTTAATCATTATGAGATTCTCACTCTAAAGGCTGCTCCTATTCCACCATCAGGTGCTTTGTCTGTAGGCCAAAGGCCCCATGGACACCATCCTTTGGCTTCAAAGAAGTCTTATGCCAGGGCTGAGGGACATGATGTTTAATGTCAATAGTCAGTTCTGCCCTTGCTGGCAAATATGTGAACAAGGTCAACTGACGAGAACAGCGCGCGAGATGACAACCACTTCGCAACCATATTCTGACAAGACTTTGAGAGTCCCAATGCCAACAGCAATTTGTAGTTACCCTCAAATCATTTCCCACATGCCCCTAACGGAAACCCTGCAAAATTCACAGTACTGGTATTTGTTAGCTCAGTAATCTCCTCTCTAAGATGTTTGTACTTCCTATATTTTTCCTCTGCTGCTTCTTTCAGTGTTGCTGGCTTAGTCTCATATCTAATAGTCATATCAATTACATAGGCTGTCTTGTCCTTCACAAATACTAAGTCAGGTTTAAACAGGGATGAGTCCTTATCTCTAACTAGTGGTTCATTGTAGAGTAGCCAATCTTTTTTCTTGGCATACTCACTGAGCACCTCACAAATGTAATTATGTCTCTTGAACTTTGCATCCTGGATGGCAGGACAGTATCCAATTATGTGGGCAGATAATTCATTGTTTGCCTGACAGTGATGGCATTTTGTATTCTGCTCTTGTTGTCTGCCCCTTGCTAAGAGCTCTCTGTTTGGGTAGACATTTGCTCTCAATTGTAGAGCCATTATTAGCTTCCTATATGGGATGTTTTTGTAATTCACCATCCAATAGTTACTGGTGGAGTCTTTATCAAAATTTGTAATTCCTAGGCCCTGGGATCCTAATGTAGCCCCTTTTAAAAGTCTTATCTCACCATTTGTCTTATGCAGCAGATAGGCTAAGGTAGATTGGCCAGGGGGATTACTAGCAGGAAAGAAGTTAGTGAAATTATTCAGATTCAGCTATGAAAGGCAGGGAGAAAGAGCCATGTAAAGCAGCAGCCATGGCCCAAAGTGATCTGACTTATCTAAGTTTGGGTTACAACTCTTAAACAAATTTTTTTTTCTTTCCAAGTAAAACTATGAGTGAAGTAGCATCATCAGTGTTTTCCTTTCTCAGTTTATAGTCTAATTTCTTATTCAGATCCTTCAATTAGTTCAAACCAGCACACCAGGTAAAGCCATCATCACCTTGAACCAATTCTACTCTTAATCAAAGCTAGCTTGTTTTACCTTCTTTCCTCAGAGAAGCTCGTTGCTTGTTTGCTTTCAGAAGTTACTGGAAGTATCTGAAATGGAAATGTGGCAGTAAACAGGTAGCAGGGACCTACATGCCAAATTGCTACCTCAGCTCTGAACGGCAGATCCCTCAGATGGGTTTTCTCAGCTCAGCTGAGCCAGTTCTGGTGGGATCACCACATTAAGCGCAATGGCTAACCTGTGTCAGCCTTACTCTGCACTGTGAGGAAGGAGGCTTTTGCTGTCACATTGTTTATGGACTCATGTACCTCTGTGGTTTCTGCTTCTCCTGGCCTTGGTACTGGCAGCTCCTCAGCCCATGCACCCTCAAGCCCAGCCACTTTCTCCTCTTCAAAGAGTTCCACCTGATGTCATTGGGGAACTCCACCAGCTGCATTACCTGCACACAGCAAACCATTGGTTTCCACCTTGGTGGCTGAAAGCAGTTCAAACTCGTGATCCTGGCTTCTACATAGAAATCTGCAGCTGTTGGGCTGCTCTTCTTGAGAGCTCCCCAGCAAGTGTTTGCTGAAGAGAGCAGGCAGCCAGGTCCATCCGAACAGCAAAGCTCAGATGGGCCCACAAGACTGTACCCATCTGGTAAACACAGCATACCTTGCCTGTCACCTGCTCTAGGCTGTTTGGATGCAGTGTGTGCTCCTCAACTGGACTCAGGAGATTTGGTCCCATGCAAATGACCAGGTTGCCAGTAGTCATCGTGCTGGTGGCTGTACTCCTGCTAATGTTTTACAGGAGGAACGACAGGTGCTTCAGGAGCAGGAGGTTGACCTTGGGCAATTTGCTGGCCACCCTTAAGAAAGAGAAACTCAAGGTTAATAATGTAGCTGTTATCAACACAGGTGTCCCAGGATGATCTCAGTCAAGCCCACGATCAGGAGTGCTCCCTGGCCACACTTGATCTGCATCAGAGGGGCAATATTTGCTGGGATATAGCCAACTATTTCCCTCCCTGTCTTTCTGACAAGAGTCCCTTGGTGGAACAGCTCCCAATGTCTGCAGGAATTGCTCCAAAGAGAGAAATTATTTACTATGCCTCTTTCTCCCAAACCCTGCATCAGCTAGAGGTGGCTGGCAGAAAACACAGCTTTTTGAAATTCCTTTGCAGGCAAGTCCTAACCTCTGCCATTCCCTGAGGGAGGCTGCTCTCTATTCTTAATCTTTCAGGTCCAACAATCTCTCCTACCTGCTGGTCTTCTCCAGGGCACTCATCCACTGCCTATATAGTTCTGCCTCAAGGAGCTTGGAGGGTATCTTATGGAGGAAGACCTGCAATGACAGTGGCTCTGGGTGAGACTTTGGACACTCCTGCAGCTGGAAGCATAGGCAGATTTCTGGATTTCATCTCTGTCTCTCACAGTTGCCCACCAGCACTGAGAGGACTGAGAGCAACTGGGCTCCAGGGCAGCAGAATTCACCTTCGAAGTGGCAGCCAGCAGGTGTATGGGCTGGGTCAAGCCTGATGTCTTTAAGGACCGTGGAGTACAGACCTCCAGGAGGTCCAGAGCAGGAAGAAGTAGACAGGAACTTGCAATCCTAATGTATTTCACTCCTGTAATTCTTTTGTGGAACTTTATTTAGGCTGGTAGCAAAGCCAGATCTTTCTCTTCCTTTCCTCTCCTCCCAGAGAGATACACTCTCCTGTCTGGTAACAGTGGGGAAGTATCACAGTCCTGTTTGGCCTGACTAAAGACCAGGCTACCCTAGTGGTGCCAGGGTGGGGAGGAAAGCGCACCAGGGCTTATGATGAACCCCAGGTGGGAGAAGCACACCGGGTTTGTGGTTTTGGGATTTGCTTGGAGGGGGTTTTGGAGAATGTTTGGGCTCAATGGGATTCTGTTCTTGATACTTGCTCTACATCTGTGTGAGCAGATAAGGTGTAAAAAGCTGCTAAATTTATAAGCAACTGCACTACTTTGTGTCCTAAAGCATTCTCCTATCTTTTTCATATGACATTTCGGGTTGCTTTGTTTTGTTGTATCTTTTACCTTGGAATTAGAGGGTGTAAATAGCTTCACAATTGGCCCAATGAACAACAAATCTAATTTCCTAGGTCATCTGGTAGAAGGAAGTATTCTATGTGATAGCAACACTATTTTTGGACGTGCTTCCAGGTGACTAGCTTGAGTTCTCCTTCCTTGCGTATCAGGGGGTTGGATGTCTCCTGCCTCTCTCCTAGTGAGAATATTAGAATTATTTGGAAGCATTAAATGTTATCAAAGGTGATAATTCCAGCAGGAATTATTGTAATCTACACTGATCAAACAGTGACAACAGAAAAACAACTGGCTGAAGACAAAACTCTTATCCCGTACTTGAACCTGTAGTTCTCACCCAGGTTTAACTGCTGTAATGGTCCATAAAGTTCTTGGAGCTTCCTCCTTCATCCTCTATTCCTGTAGCATGATATGCAGTGATTGCGGTTCTCAAGGCATATACGTCCTGTTACCCAGAGAACTTCCACAAAGCAGAGCTCTGCACTGCTCAGAGGAAGGCTGAAGGTCAGCTCTGCAAGTCTTACTCTGTCTTGGTGGTGACCAAGGCATCACTGAAGAGGAGGAGCTCCCTTTTCCTTGTCTTATGGCCCTGTGTCAGCCACAGGCACTGGTGGAGTGATGGCTTGGACAATGCTGGGACAAGTAGGCACAGCTGCATGGGGTTAGGGCCAGCCTTGTAGACCAGATAGAACTGGGCATGAGAAAGGCAGCTGCTGTGGGTCCTGACTGTGCTGACATGCCCCAAGGTCATGTGTGAATCCTAACCAGGATCCACAGCAGCAGTTCAACTGATCCATCCCACCAAGTCAAGGAGAAGCCTCACAGGGGACAAAGTGGTAGACTCAGGAGAGTCCCCATCTCCTACTGCCACTCCTGTGCTATCCCTGCAAATACTGGGGCTGTTAGTGGGCAATGCCAGCACTCACTCTGGGTGGATGAGGGGCTGGGGAGCACAGAGGTCTCTCCTCACTATGCCTATGACTCTCTCATACCATGTCTACTTGTGGCCTTTGGCCAAGGGCATCTTGCTGGTTCTTGGTGAACTGGGACCCCCAGAGCCTTTTCTGCCACTCTGCTTTCCAGCAGCCTTACCAAGCTGCTCTTGCTTACAAGTGTGTGTGGATGTGTCCAAGAATGCTTTGTGTCCATACCAATGCCATCCACAGTTGGTCCCAGTCTCTCCTTGCAGGTCTTCTGATGCCACTGCTGTGAGGGTGAGAAAAGCTTGTTTCCTTCAGCTCAAGCAGTGGCCCAATTGGAAAGGCTCTATCTTGTTATAGGACAGGGTGAAAGAGGATGAACCTTGGCAAGAGTCCAAGGTGCATCTAAGACTTTGCTTAACTCCAACTTTTTAGTGCCAACACTTTTCTTCTTCATGTAATGTCCAGGTAGAAGGTGGTGTTGGCACCCTCAGGGAAAACTAGAATGGAGTTTGGCTTTGCCAGCTGGAATAGAGCGGCTGGATGGCTGCCTTCTTCATTGAGCAGTTTTAACACCAGTGCCTCAAGGATGCAGAAAGAGGGCAGACCAGAACAATGCAGGTCATGGGGTTGCATACTTGTGCTGTCCACTTCCTGCTCTGCTGGGATGATCTAAATGGTTGTGAAAGAGAATAAAGCTGTACTTCAGCCTACTTGAGCCTGTTGTCTCTTTGGCCCCAAACAAATGAAGCAGACTATGCAGAAGTTAAAGAGCCTGGCTTGAGTTTTTGTGGAAAGGAGAGAAGAAAGTGGGTGAAGGCTGGAAGGTTATCTATCAGTTTTCTGCACCCTGAAGGAAATTATTACAGATGGATGCAGCCCAGTTTACTACCAACGTGCTCACACGCAGTTCTTGCAAATAAATAGGTGCCTTTTACAGTATGAGTTACTGGGTGCAGTGATGAGGGCCTTTTCCATTAAGATCATGCTCTTGGTAGAGACAGCACTATGGGCTTGGAAATAAACCAGGTGCAGTCAAGTGACTGCTTGGGAAAAGGAGTCTTTGCAGAGTGTCACCTAATGTGGTTAGCATAATTCTTGCCTGAGTACAGCATCACCAATTCTTCCCACTTGCTGGATCTCAAGCCACTTGGTGGCAGCCCAAAAGTGCTATGTGGCTGTAAAGTATTATTCATGTCACAGGAGAAAGGAGTATTCAGAGAGAGTCAGAATAGGTAATAACTGCTTTCAAAAAGTTGTACAAAAGATCTCTTAGGTCAGGTCTACCAATATAATGAGAGGGTTCTCAAAGACTGGAACAGGCTGCCCAGGGAACTGGTTGAATTGCCATCCCCTAAGTATATTTAAAAGTCATCTAGATGTGTTGCTCACAGATACGGTGTAGTAGTAGTGGCCCTGGTAGAGTTAGATCATGGTTGGACTTGATGATCTTAGAGGTCTTTTCCAACCTTTGGTATCCTGTGTGCAGTTCTATGAATGCTTGTCAGAAGAATAACTTGTCCACGTGGAATTGTTTCTAAGCTTTTGGAAGAAGTCATCTCAGCTTCCTCCAGACTGTATATTTACATACTGCTTCAAAGGACACCCAAGGTCTTTTCATGTTGCTATAACATAATAACTTAGAATGAGATACATGTGCAATATTAACACACATCACTGCTATTGGTCAGTTCAGGATTGCAGGCAAGGACCTTGCCTGTTATACAGCTTTTTGCTATTTCTCTAATACAGTTTACTGCCTATGTTATGAGTGGTCTTTAGTTAATCCTTTTAGTATTTTTAATGCTCCCTATCTAAAGGAATAAATCACATCGCTCTGCAGAAAACAAAACAGACAACAATGCCCTTGTAGCGAGGCACTTTCATCACTGTAACTTTAAAGCCTGCCTTACATAACTCATCCACTTCAGTGTTTAGTAGAGCAGGGCATCTTCTAGAAAACTGAGCAAAAAGAGATTACTTTTTTTTTCAGTCACTGACTTAGAAAGCTAGGAGCTGTAGCTCTGGAAAGTTGTACCTACCCAGGAGAATAGAATAATTTCCTGTCCTGTAAGAGTATCTTATCTTATTATTTTGAGGAATTGTCTCTGGAGTGTTTTGCAAAATGCTTTGAGATCTCTGAGAAAAAGTCATATGTAGGAACTGAACCCCAAAAGATGATGAAAATACTCTGGCCTTGATCCAGTAAAACACTTAAACCGATATTTAACTTAAACTGGATAAGAATACCCTGAGGAATAAACACATTCTTAAAGCTAAGAACGTACTTCTGTGCTTTGCCAGATCAAAATCAAAGCACTCAAATCCCTGCAGGACTGAGCCCTCATGCTTATTGTTTTTATAGAGATTTTTGTTTACTGAATTTCATAAATCTGAGTAGATCCTTCAGCTCCATGGTAGTGCTACAGAATGCTTTCAAGTCTTTAGCGCCTGACCCTGTTCTGCTTGACATCAGTAGTAAGCTTTATTTCAATGGAAATAAGACCAAATCATCATGGTTTGATGGATTGATGTGCAAGCCTTGCTCATTTATCAGGCAGATAATGCATCTACTGAGCGGTAAATGGTCACAATCTATATCCTGATGTTACACACAAACAGAAACATTTATCAAAAACATTTATCAAAATTATCAAAAGCATCCAGAAATGTTCTGTGCATTTTACAAAGAAAGACAGAGGGAAGTGCTTTCCCCAAGACATGTTCCATTTGTATGTAGGGTAGTCCAGCAGAGGAGCATCACATATAAATGAAGCTGATGAGAAGGAAAGGGGAATATACCCACACCTTATAAGCAAAGCATGAGCCTTGCAGAAGCACTTATGCAGACATCCTGTAGAATCTGCCTAACTGCAAAAAGGAATGAGTTAACAGCTGACACCTTGGTCAGGGGGTGGGAGGGATGGGGATGGTGAGGAGGGTAGAGCCCACTGCTTCTCAAAGATGAGAAGGTAGAAAATATCATGAAATGCAACTGTCACAAGAGGTCTTTAAAACAAACAAACCAACTAGCCCACAAAAACCCTGGAGGAAGGAAGACTTAAGGGATGCAATAGAGCCAGGCTTTAGCTTTGAAGTACCCTGCTACTGTACGTGAACCAGAGTTCAGCAAGGAGACTGGTGAGGGAGCTGGAGGGAAAATGTTATGAGAAGCTGAGGGAGCTGGAGTTACTCAGCCTGGAGAAGAAGAGATGTAGAGGGGATCTTATCACTCTCTACAACTACCTGAAGGAAAGTTGTAATCAGATGGGGGTCAGGCTCTTCTCCCAGGCAACTAGTGACAGAACAAGAGGGCATTGTCTGAAGCTGTGCCAAGGAAAGTTTAGGTTGGATATTAGGAAGCACTTCTTCATGGAAAGGGTGATTAGGCACTGCACAGGAAGGTGGTGGAATCACCATCCCTGGAGGGCTTTAAGAAAAGATTGAATGTGGCACTTGGTGGCATGGTTTAACTGATGTTGTAGAGTTAGGTCATAGGCTGGACCTGATGATCTTGGAGGTCTTTTCCAGCCTCGGTTATTCTGTAATATGCCTGTGTTTACCTCATACAGAGTGACAGAGCTGCTGTCTTGGTAAATCAGATCAGCATAGTCACAATGAAGTTAGAGGGCATATTTTTAGCACAGAGTTAACTATTGCAACCACCTGGATAAACTGTGAGAACCTTCAGAGCCAATGACCTTCTCAGTCATATTGCTAGTACTTAGGCAGTAGTGAGGTTGTATACTGTTCATGAACTGCAATGCAAATATTCTGCTTTTTGGTTTTTAAAAAGATACACTTTTCTCTGCCAGTCTCTGTGTGTGGAAACCTACTGATCTTTTCTCCCTAGTAATGGCTGATTTTGCCTTACAAATAAAATTTGCAGAACCACCATCAGGATCAGAAATCATGAAACTCAAATAGCTGAGAAGAAAAGGAATCAAAAGAGGTGGTGCACAAGATAGGTGCATCTGAATTAAGGAAAACCAGCAAAAAGGTAAACATGTATTTAATATTAAGAAAAATCCTGTTTTCATCATAATTAAAGGAGCCACTTTCAAGTATGCAGAAAAAAAAAAGTCTCACAGGATCCATGCTTTTACTAAACCTGAAAAATGCTTGTATCAAACAAATACATCATCCCTGCAATGAGATCAGGCTGCTCAGAATGCAATCCAACCTGGCCTTGAATGTTTCCACGGATGGGAACCATGTCTCTGGAAAGCCTGTGCCAGTATTTCACCACCCTGATTGTAAAAACTGTATCTGTTATATCTACTCTAAATGTCCCCATCTTTCTTAAATGACTACAAGAAAATTGCAGAGAAACTTCCTTTCCTGCATATGAATGGAAAAAAATTATTCTATTTGAGGACAAAATGTGCTGCATTTTATACCAATTATATTTGCTGCAAATTTCCATGATAATGAGTGATCAATATTCTGGTTTTGCTAATGGAGTACATCAATGAGGAAATGCTGGAACCATAGCAAGCATGAAAAATTACAGCAGTGATCAATACCAGTATGATTCATTGCACAAAATCCCCATATTGCCACAGCAGTTTCACTGTTCTGCAAAGCATTTTCTGCGTGCTATGGACCAGATCCTAATGACAATTACATCGTTAATTTGCCAGTTTAGGGGATTTTGCATCCTCTTTTTAATGGGATGAATACAGATTATTGCAGATTAATTGAAAAAGCAGCAACATACATTTAAAAAAACTTCCACTAGCTTGGTTCTGCCTCATTTCCACCAGATTCTTGCTTGTTTAACACCCCATTTGCCCCATCGAGACTCATGATCAGAGACTCACAGACATCAAATTCACATATCAGTAAGTCTTTGTCAGAGTCAAATACTCTCTGACCAAGTTCTTTCAGATATTTCATGCATGGAGAAATATTTAATACCAAATGAATGTATTTTAAGATATGTGATGTTACACTGTATTTCCAGCTTAGCAGAGCAACAGAAGATATACTGAATTCATAATACCAATGCAATTGCAATATACAGTTGCAGGGGGGGGGCGGGGGCAGATAATTTATGTCCACCCCGTGTTGGGTAAGCCAATTAAAAATAATGTGGTGGCAATTATCTTCCCCCCCACACACACACTTTGAAATAACCCAAGCTAGGACTCAGTTGTCTGGAAGTTAATAAATGGAGCTTTATATTTACAGCTTTCCACAATATACAAACATATATTTCCAATGTATAACAGATATATACAGTAAAAAGGTAATACAGAAACACCACACCCCTCCCCGAGATCAAAATCCCTAAGAGGGTTAACAAACACCTCCACACCTTCCCCCTTTCCCCAATCTTATCTCACCACCTGTTTTATGCAGCAGATAGGCGAAGGTAGATTGGCAAGGGGGGATTAGCAGCAGGACAGAAGTTAGTAAAATTATTCAGATTCAGCTACGAAAGGCAGGGAGAAAGAGCCATGGAAAGCTGCCACAGCCCAAAGCGGTCCCAAAGTGGTCTCACTTATCTATATTTGGGTTACAACTCTTAAAACATTCTTTATTCTTTCTTACTCACTAAAGCTATGAGTGAAGTAACATCATCAGTGTTTTTCTCCTTTCTTACCTATACTCTAATTTCTCATCCCAATCCTCCAATTAGTTCAAACCAGCACAACAATCCAATTGCAATACCAGTGTGGTTGCCGCTGCTAGAATATGGTCACTGACAGGATGCTCAGTGACCCCAGTGGCTGAGAAGTACATAGACTGAAAAAAACTCAAAGCCAGTGCTCTCTTCAAATTGTTTTGTTGGTTAGGTTTTATAGCTTGTGCACATTGAGGGAGAGGCATTTACACCACAAGGTGAGCCACTCAACTGTAATAAATTCAGCTGATCCACTCGACTGACATGAGTTTATTCACAGCTGATCCCTTTTGTGCTGAGATTAGGTCAGCTTCTTTGCAACAGCTGTAGTCAGTCACATCCTACATTATTCTCCATGCTTCCTGGGCACATTGTCCTTGCCCATGTCTACCAAGCCTTCTTCCATTGTAGGTCTTTACTGGATGGTCCTGGTCTGTTATAAAGGCAAACTGGTGTGTCTCTCTCTTTGACCATAAGGGTTTTTTGCTCCTGCTCTTTACAGCTTCCTGAGAAGGGGAAATGGAGAGGGAAGTATTGATCTCTTCTCCCTGGTATACTGCTGCAGGACATGTACATGGTTCAAAGCTATGCCAGGGGAGGTTTAAACTTGATGCTAGAAAACATTTCTTTATCAAGAGGGTGGTCAAGCACTAGAACAGGATTACTAGGGAAGTGGTTGGTTCCTCAAGCCTGTCAGGTTTAAGGAGGCATTTGGACAACATTGTTAATAATATACTCAAACTTTTGATCAATCCTGAAGTGATCAGGCAGTTGGGCTAGATTTAAGCTTTCTTCCCTCCCTGCAGTAGTACATCTTGAACCCAAAAGCTGCAACTGTTGATTGTGTCTTCTTTCTGTAAGGGCCAAAGAAAAGGAATAATTGCAGCATGAAGCATGTTAGCAACATGAGGCTTATTACTTGAAATATGTCTGAATCTTCCTTTCTGTTATTTTCATGTTTATCTGCTTTCATTGGAAAGAGATGTAGAACATCTGAAAACCAGTCTGGAATTTAGAAATCAGGAAACACAAAAGCTTTTACAAGAGAAAAAAAA
>VWZI01010447.1:14833-29988 GCA_013396835.1 Psilopogon haemacephalus
AAAAAAAAAAAAAGCCCACAAGAAAACCCAACAAAATATAAGAATGCCTCCTCACCTTAAATAAAGTAAAAAGTATTTGGATTAAGGAAGGTATTATCTTGGTCTGCATTTCCAAAAAACAGAACTGTCTACTCTTAACAATCTTGAACCTGCAGTGTGTCTGGGTGGCCAAAAAGGCCAGTGGCATCCTGGCCTGCATCAGTAATAGTGTGGGCAGCAGTACCAGGGAAGTCATTATACCCCTGTACTCAGTGCTAGGTTAGGCCACACCTTGAGTACTGTGTCTAGTTCTGGCCCCCTCAATTTAAGAAAGGTGTTGAGATGCTCAAATATGTCCAGAGAAGGGCAACAAGGCTGGTGAGGGGGCTGGAGCACAGCCCTACGAGGAGCAGCTAGGGGAGGTGGGGTTGCTCAGCCTGGAGAAGAGGAAGCTCAGGGGAGACCTTACTGCTCTCTACAACTACCTAAAAGGAGGCTGTAGCCAGGTAGGGGTTGGTCTCTTCTCCCAGGCACCCAATGACAGAACAAGATGACACAGCTTCAAACTGCACCAGGGCAGGTTTAGGCTGGATGTTAGGAAGAAGTTCTTCACAGAAAGAGTGATTGGCCACTGGAATGGGCTGCCTGGGAAGGTGGTGGAGTCACCATCCCTGGAGGTCTTTAAAAGGAGGCTGCATGAGGTACTTGGTGCCATGGTTCAGTAAATTAGAATGATTAGTTGATAGGTTGGGCTTGATGATCTCAAAGGCCTTTTCTAACCTGGTTAATTCTGTGATTCCGCAGTTTGTGTGCCTAGCACATAAGCCTTGCAGTGAAGAGGATGAGATGGAAGTAAATACCAATCCTACACCCAAAATTATGGGGATCACAGAATTTCTGCAGTGTTATTATACAACATGCAAGTGAGAGTACAAAGTGAGAAAAAGAAGGCCTAATAGAATGATATTATTTATGTCTAGATCATATATTCCAATGGAAAACTACTTTGACTTATGCAGCAGAAGAATCTGGCCTTCTTAGTTTGGCTTCCTCCAAGGGTGAATCTTGGCTGTTTACCAGCAACCTCAGATAATTGTGGAAGTAAACCCATGACCACATTGATATGTTATGTAGATTTATAACAGTATAACAATTTTTTTTGCTTAAAATACAGATTCATTATCTTTTTTCTTTTTTTTTAATGTATGTGAAATAAAACACAACCCCCCCTTAGTGTTAATACTTTCCTGTGAACTGAATGAACTTTCTGAGATTTTATAACCCAATCTGCTAGAGAGTTTAAGAATAAAAATTAATGGAAACTGATCCCTCTAACAAATTTAGCATCTGCGTGCGACTCTATTCCTACCCGAAATGAGCTAAGTAATGAAATAACACAGATGCAGCAAACTTCCCATATGGTTAAGCGCGTTGAGAAATGGTGCATATGCCAAATACGAAGAAATGTCATAATTATTTAGAGAAAAAGGATCTGTATCCCCCTCCCAACTTTATTGTGCTGTGCCCCACAGGTGCCGCATCCTTGGAGTTGTGCCTCTGATATGCTGCCTTGTCTGCACTGCAGATGGCTCTAGTCCTAGCCCAATGGCTCCACCTATGTTTCTGTGCAGACTTCTTTAGCAGTTCCTTCCATTGCCCCAGTACCTCCTATGGTATGGATTTCATTACTTTTCCATTATTTAAAAAATTTGTTTGTCGGACCAACAAAGCAAAAGATCCAGGGACCACTGTCAATGCTGCCTTTGCACACCACTCTAGCTTGCCCAAATTCAAATTAAGAGAAATGGTGGAAATAAGTCTGGCACAAAGAGCGAGTCTGTACCTAAATCAACTTTTTTTTTTTTTTTTCTCTCAAATGTCATATCCCTAAGAAATACCCTCAGTATTCCAGATTAACCCTTCCAAGATTTCCATTGTGTGTCACATATAAAAATACTGTGTTGGTTTTCCATCACAAGGACAAAAGACAAAATACAGAAATCTTTAGTAAACAAAAGGTCTATTTGCTTTCTATATGTGAAATATCAAACCAGTTACATTTTAACATCTTCTGGTTTAGAAAACATGATTGCATACACTAGATCCAGTGCTCTGCCCTCTAGGAAACATAGCTCAGGAATTCATGAACCCTCTTCTCCTGCAACACATCTTCTTTGGTCAGCTGTGGCCATGTCTACAGCCTTACTTCTGCACTGCCTCCAAGCAAAGCTGAGTCCAGTGTGGTAGGAACTGATCATTTCATGGGCACATAAAAGAAAACTGAATCAAGGCAGAAATAGGATTATGGGCAGAGGATTTTGAAGTACATAAAGCAGATATGGAGATATACATGTACATTAGGTTGCATTACACATACAGTAGAGATCATTTTCCTGATAGAAATGTCTATGAGAAAATTTATTCTTTCTAATGGAAAATTTCAATGAGCTTCCACGTTCCTACAGGAATTTCACTTACATTAATCTTTTATTACCTCCTTGATATTATTTAGCTTTACAGCTAATTAATTATACAAAAGGAAACAAGAAAATAGGGCATGAAATGCCTGCTTCTGCAGTCACATGGTTCTATGGTGATTTTTTGCATTTCAGATAGAACAGCTAAATAAAGACAGGTGCAATTGGTCTCTCCTTAGCAGTACTTCGTTATACAGTAAAACAATACTATTATCATAATCTTCAGACATGATAAGTGTCTTACTATAATTTAGTCAAAATCAACTTTTTTTGGAGGCAAACTCCTAGAATCTATAAATAGTCAGAGGGCTACTGAAGCTCAGACAGAAAGGTATTCAATTTTAAGACATGCAAAATTGGATGATGAGGTTTTGGTTCAAGCCCAAATCTAAATTAAATGAAAATACTCATGGTTAAAATGCTGATTTAGAAGTCTTTTAAACATTCCTTTAAAAACCCTTTAACATGGTCTGTGACCCACAAGGCGCTTCAGTCTCAAAATCACGTAATTTAAAATATGCATTTATGATCTATTGATATCAATTTGGCACATTTTGTAACCATTCATGTACTTTTCAAGCCTCAAATCATTTTAGTGTTCTTGTCACTTCAGTAATGTAAATCCATTGCAGTAATGTTCTGGCCACTCTCCATTGCATCACTGAAGAACAATGTGGAACAATGAAAACAGATCTCTCAAAAGTTGTCCAGGGTCTCAATGGTTTGCTATGCTGGCAGCAAATGTAGCCAAGTAAGCCTGGGTAGACTGGGCAGCAGTATTAATGGGGAGAAGAGGGGGAGGAGAGAACAAGTACCACAGATTGAGAAGGGAGAAAAATGTTTTCTTTGCTGGAAACAGCTATTACTTGTCCTGCTGGCCTCAGCTGCCTGTTCTCCTTAACTCCAGTTGCCCTGCAGATTTTACATCAGTAGAACATCACTTTAAAACTACCTCCTGAGCTTCATTTCATTGTTACTCCTTGCTGCGGTATTCTACAAAACACCTATTGTCCTTATTGTGCATTATTCTGTAGGAGGCTTTCTGTAGATTTATGATAACACAGACAAGAAAGTAGCAAGCTGCTGGGGAAATGTAAAGGAAATATTGTTCTGTCTATTCTGCAAACAAGCTTAGTATTTCTCCCCAAATAAATGGGCCTTAACACACTTGGATGCAGTCTCATACAGGCGACACCTTCCTTTTACTCATTGTGTGCTCATGACAAGATATAAATAAGATCAAGAGGCACTGTGATATACTGGGGTCTCAGACAGCAGTATTGTACACATACAAGTCATGTTGTGGATTGAATGGAAGAAGTAATGGTGGAATTCACCTAATGAAATGCGCCTGTGTGCATTGCAGCTGATCATCCCTGACTCCCTTTATAGTCAGTGAAAAGAAACAAGCACATCAGAGCACAGTACTTCTTGGCCTTTTGGGGGACATCTAACAAACAGCAGCTAAATGATGGCAAAACCGTGCTTGTTTTCCACTGAAGACCATTCAGGGTATTGACTTAGATGAAAAAAATGAAATGACACATACCACACAACTGGCCAGGAGAAAAACTAACTTCTGGTAGGTTATCAACAGTTTCCAGATGTTTATCCAGCCATATTCCAACCCATGACTAATCCTTATCTTGTTTTCGAAAAGATACCACAAAATAAATTCTTGGAAGAGCTCAGGTAGTGCAATACCTTATCAATGGAAAGAGCAAGTTATAAAGTACTGACTCTAGATGAGGAGCATGAGGCTTCCAGGTGTCTAGGCCATCCAGATTCCCGGATTGTCCAACTCCTGGGATGACCAGGAGTTTGGAAGCTGTGAAGTCTCTAACCTTTGGAAACTCTGTAGGACAGGACTGACCTGGAAAGTGAAGACTGTGGCTGACAAACAATCTGTTATATGGGCACAAACATATGTGGTTCTTTTTTTTCTTTTTTCTTTTTGTAAACATGAATTTTCTGAAGAGTGTTAGTCATCTTGCAAACTGTAAAGTCAGTGTCCCAGTATGGATGTGACAAACACCCTAGAATTGGTCCAATCCCTGGGCTCTCTCCTCCCCCTACCGTCCAAGGTCCAGTAGGGGTTGAGGGGCGGGGGCACCCCACGTGGCCCCGGGAGCCAGGGAGACCTCAGGCGGCACGTATGCGTGGAGTTTTTGAATCAATTGGTCAGCTAGAGAATGCTGAATACCTATTGGACAGTTTCACGCGCCCCCGAGGGGTATTTAGGCAGGGATCAGCAGCCGTTAGTCGCTCTTCCTCACTCTCTTCCTCACTCTCCTCGCTCACCATCGTCTCCCGCCGTGACTGTGAAGAGCCCAGCCACGTGCAAGGCAGCATCCAGCAGGCAACAGGCAACGAAGCATAGCAGCTCTCCAGAGAAGTGGCAAGGCTGATCCCCTTCCCTCTCTCTCTCTCTACTTCCCTATCCGGGCTAAGTCGGGCTTTTCCCTTCTTCCCCCCCCACCTCGGGTCCGGGAAGGAGCGTGTTTTCCCCCTTGCGCCTCGCAGGCACTTTATAGGCGCAGTTGGGATCTATTTTGTATGTAGCCTCTCTGTTTCCTAAGTTCTGACTGTTAAATCGTTGCACCTGGCATTTTGAGCGACTTGTGCGTTTGTTTCTGCCGACCGGAACCCAAAAGAACCTCGGGGGGGCACTAGGACCCCCTCATCCACAGGATATCGAACCTAATTAAGCATTATCCCGTCACAGTCAGCCAAGAGGAGACAAGACCATGTCAAGATGAGGACAATATGCCTGGCAGCAAAGTGCAGTGCTGGTTTGTGAGTCTGGCTCTGCAAAAAGGCACAATAATAATGAGCAACAATTTGCAGTGGGAAAACAGCAGCAAGAACAAAACCGCAGAAGAAACAGATGTGTGAAGTTTAAGGCCCAAATACTGTAGTGTTGCTGACGTAGTACACATAGCTACAAGTTACATCAAACTAAAGGAAGCAGCAAAGCCAAAGAAAGAAATAAATATTACAGAGCAAAATGGCAATGTTCTTGATCTGAATGTGTTACATACTTTTTGCTTTTCCAAATTAAATGCGGATCCCATGAATTCCCTTATACTGAGAGTAAGAGCATAGTCAAATAAAGAAAAAAACACAAGCTGTCTATAAAGTCATCATCTTTCTTGAATTGTTGGTGAAATGGTCAATTTGCAAAGGCTTCCAGGAGCTGCAGTTTTTAGTGCACAATATCCAGTGAAGTGGCAGCACTTTAGAAACTGCATGTGATGCTCCAGTTTTGGTTCTTTTGCTGTTCTGGGTGGCAGTAACTGGAAAATCGTTTTACCGTGATTAGGCAACAGTCATGCAGGGAGCTCTTCACTGCAAACGGAGTAAACCTCAGAACTCTGTGCTTTAGGTTGCTGAGGATAACAACAGTTTGTATGTGTTCAAAGAGGATTTCATGGAAGGAAAATTAGAGGATTCCTGACTACACAGAAACCACCTTGGCTTAAGGAGGTCCCTAGAGCTGAAAGCAGTTGGAAGCTCTATTAGGGGAAAAATACTATATATATGCATGTCTTGTTTTCATCATATTTTTAGGTACCTGCCAAAAATCCTTTTTAAATACATAGCTGTTTGCGACACGTTCCCTACATTGCTCATCACTTTCATACAGCAGCTTTCATAACAGCAGGGGATTTTGTGATAATGCCACAAATATAATAACATTCCCACTAAGAAAATGGCTTTTCCCAGCTGCTGCCAGAATCCTGGAACACAGTGCATGAATTATTAATTCTGAACAAATGGATATTGCCTAAATGATAGTTCAAAGTAATGGCGATCAAATGAAAATCTATGCAGGCCTTAAGTTTTTACTTCTAGGTCTGAAAAATATGAATATTATTAACAAAGAAAATCGTGACAATCACAATCTTGAATGACAAGGTGATGTAATTGCAAACAAAGCAGAGTCGTGGTGTACATAGCTGGTCTGCTCATACCAGTGAAAACTTCCCGTGATGCAGCCTAGAAGTATAACGTGTTACAGGAGACAATGACTATCTTCCATGCACTTTTGAAAACAACTTCAGATGTTGAAAGCCTTAGAACCAAGATGATGAAAGGAAGGCATTTATACCTGTCAGGAAACTGAAAGCAAGTTTAACCTCAAAATGGCAAAAATGTCCTGGCAAATGGAGATAATAACAGTGTATCATTGGGAGGGAGAACAGCAGCTGTATCACAAGCTTAGTGCCCTGGGTTTGTGTGGAGTGTCTGATTTTCCTTCACCTGTGAATTCACTCGGTTTATTAAAAAAAAAAAAAAATCAGAAGAAAAGATGTATTATTTTCTCTAGCTGGCACATCAAGCAGCTGAATATGCTTCAGTTTCACAAAGACTTCCCAGATGACTGAACACTGCATGAAAATGTTTCTAGTGGGATGGAGTCTAGTTGGAGGCCTGTAACAAGTGGAGTCCTACAGGGGTCAGTACTGGGACCAGTACTATTCAATATATTCATCAGTGACCTGGGTGAGGGCACAGAGTGCACTGTCAGCAAGTTTGCTGATGACACAAAGCTGGGTGGAGTGGCTGACACACCAGAGGGTTGTGCTGCCTTTCAGTGAGACTTGGACAGGCTGGAGGGTTGGGCAGGGAGAAATTCAATGAAGTTCAAAAAAGGTAAGTATAGAATCTTGCACCTGGGAAAGAACAAGCCCAGGTATCAGTATAGGTTGGGGACAGACCTGCTGGAAGGCAGTGAAGGGGAAAAGGACCTGGGGGTCCTGGTGGATGGAAGGTTGACCAGGAGCCAGCAGTGTACTCTTGTGACCAGGGGGGCCAATGCCACATCTGGAGTATGTCTGGTTCTAGGCCCCCCAGTTCAACAGAGACATAGAACTACTTGAGAGAGTCCAGCGTAGAACCACAGAGATGATTAAGGGAATGGAACATCTTTCTTGGAGCTCTTTAGCTTGGAGAGTAGAAGACTGAGTGGTGACCTCATCAATGCTTATGTCTATGTAAAGGATGAGTACCAAGAGGATGGAGCCAGGCTCTTCTTGGTGATGGCCTGTGGCAGGACAAGGGGCAATGGCTGGAAGTTGAGGTGTAGGAAGTTTAATGTAAACACAAAGAAGAATTTTTTCACTGTAAGAGTGACAGAAGACTGGAACAGGATGCCCAGGGCAGTTGTGGAGTCTCCCTCTCTGGAGATATTCAAAACCTACCTGGATGCATTCGTGTGTGATCTGGTCTAGGTGACCCTTCTCTGGCAGGGAGGTAGGACTGGATGATCTTTTGGGGTCCCTTCCAGCTCCTGACATTCTGTGATTACTGGGAGATGCAAAGCATCAAATTCTGACAATGAGTTACAAAGAGAATATGGAATTTTCCAGCCATTTACTCATCTTCCAGCTTTCTTGGCATATTGAAATCTACATGAAGTGATAATGAAAAATTTATTTTGTGTCTTTTGCACACTCCAAAATGAAGTTATAAATAGGTAGACATGAAGGTGCTATGTTCAAAAGTGTAAGTATCTAATTATTTAAAATCTGATCTCAGTATGATATGTTTAAATATAGTTTTAGTATATGATTTTTTGTAGACTAATATGAAATTAAATAAGTTGTCCTATCTAAATTCATGCTTGTTGCTCTACTATCAAATTGAAGAAAATTTTTCATGCTTATTAAACATTCATAAGTTACAGGGGTTCTTCAGCCTGGAGAAGAGAAGGCTTCACACAGGAAGGACATAGAACTGTTGGAGAGAGTCCAGAGGAGGGCCACAAAGATGATCAGAGGGCTGGAGCACCTCTGCTATGAGGACAGGCTGAGAGAGTTGGGGCTTTTCAGCCTGGAGAAGAGAAGGCTTCGAGGAGACCTTATAGCAGCCTACCAGTATCTGAAGGGGGCCTACAGGAGGGCTGGGGGGGATTGTTCACAAGGTCTTGTAATGACAGGATGAGGGGGAATGGGTTCAAATTGGCAGAGGAGAGATTTAAATGGGATGTTAGGAGAAAGTTCTTCACAGTGAGGGTGGTGAGACACTGGCACAGGTTGCCCGGGGAGGTTGTGGCTGCTCCCTCCCTGGAGGTGTTCAAGGGCAGGCTGGATGAGGTCTTGAGCAACCTGATCTAGTGGGAGGTGTCCCTGCCTATGGCAGAGGGTTGGAACTGGATGATCTTTGAGGTCACTTCCAACCTAAACCATTCTATGATTCTATGACACAGAATAATCAGGCTCTATTAAAGGAAGCCTCAGTCTTTGCTGAATGAATCTTAAACAGAAAAAAAACTTAGGCTGCTTTCCAGTTTTATTTTAATTCATTAAGAGCACATATAACTCATGCATTCTTCATTAATACTATATCAGGCTTCTATGATGGTGGAACCTTTGGGACACCCAATAGGCGACAACAGCTTATAAAACATTACAGAACAAAGACCAAACCAATCCCAGTTACCGTTAGATGTACTGACAAGTCAGGAGTGGGAAGCTGTGCATCGTGCTCAGGACCAGTGCGTTCGTGAGGAGTTTGTTTCTTCTCCTTAGTATGAGGTGATAGAACAAAAGGAAATGGCCTGCAATTGAGCCAGCGGAGATTCAGATTGGATGTTAGGAAAAACGTCTTTACTGAAAGAGTGTTCAGGTGTTGGAATGGGCTGCCCAGGGAGGTGGTTGAGTCACTAACCCTGGATGCATTTAAAAGTTATTTGAATGTGGTGCTTGGGGGTATGGTTTAGGGTGAATCTGGTAGGGTAGGGTTATTGTTTGGGCTTGGTGATCCTAAGGGTCTTTTCTATCCTGAAGGTTTCTGTGATTCTGTGATTCAATAGGTTGCCCAGGAAGTTAATGGAATCACATGATGTTCAAGAAACATGTAGACACTTTGGACTGTTATTTAATAGCCATGGTGGTGTTGGGTCAATGATTGGACTCAGTCTCAGAAGTATTTCCAAACAAAACTATTCCACTATTCTATGATTCATGTTTCTGTGCCTGAGATCTACTGATGGAATATCAGGTCTACAGCTCTTTGATAATTATGAACCATATGTAAATCATTACATGACCAATGAGATCCTCCAGACCTCTAGATCTTTGCAGTGAGCACACAAGTTCAGGTCCTCATCTTGAGTACCTTTACAGCTTGTCTTACAACAGGCCACAGGCTAGATGCAGGGAAGGAGGGAAGAGTTTTGCCTTGATGTTTCTAGAACTGATGGGTGAAGAAGAAATGTTTGAGAGGTCTCTGTCCTTTCCTCATCTAATTTGTTTTTACTCTGTGCCAGTAACACAGCTGCAGCTAGTAACATCTTTGCAGCCAGACCTTTGAACACTAATGTGCAGATTTGCAGCGGTTTTGCCTTAGAAGCATTTCCAAGGAAGTCATAGAGCTCTGGCATGAGCAAAATGTCACCAGTAGGGACAAAGCAAAAATTGATCTACAAGAGGGGCCCAAAAGCATTCTCAACTAGTTCACTGATATCACCAAATTGAGTGGTGAGGTGGACATGTCAGAAGAGAGAGTAGTCATGTAGTGACCTGAACAGGCTAGAAGAGGTGTCTGGAAACAATTGTATGAAATTTAACAATGAGTGCAAGAATTTGCACCTTAGACAACAAAAAACAAAGAGCCCTCTACAGGCTAGTCTCTGTGTGGCTGGGAAGCATCTCGCTGGCAGTGATCTGGTGACCTTAACACGAGTCAGCAGTGCACCACTGCAGCAGTGAAGGCAAACTGACTCTTGGGCTGCATCAGCAGGGCCATTACTAGCAGGACATCCCATTTTCATCAGTTTATCAGGCTGCTCCAGGAGTACCATGTCCAGTTCTAGTCCCCACAATTCAAGAAAGACAGAGTGCAGACAGTGTGGACAGAGTCCAAAGGAGGTCCATGAAGATGATCAAAGGGCTGGAGATCTTGCCCTGTGAGGAAAAAATGAAGGAAAATAAAAGGCTTAAGGAAGACATCACAGTATTCCAGTTCTTAAAGGACATCTACAAAGACAGTGGAGACTCTCTCACAAGAAGCCATATGGAGAAGACACCCCCTGTAATGCTCCTTGTGAAAAGTCTCCACTGTCTGCAGCTGTCCTATAAGAACTGGGTACTGTGATTTCTCCAGTGGTAACAGGTACAAGCTACACTGGGGAATATTTCATCTCAAAAGAAGAAAGATATTTTTTACCGTGAGAAAAATCATGAGCCAATCACTGGAACAACTCCCAAGGGATGTGGTAGAGCCCCCATCACCAGATATTTTTAAGACGTGATTGGATGGAGTGCTAGACAGTCTCATCTAGGCTGCCTTTCACCATGAAAGGCTGGAACAGATGAGCTTTTCTGAGCCTTTCCAACTTGGGCTGTTCTGTGATTCTATGATTTGTACATAGCAGGTAGGGATGTAAATCCTACAGTTACTGAAGCTATTGCCGACGAAATGTAGCTGAAAAGTGGTTTGTGAACCAATGAATCATCAAGTGATGACAGCAAGAAATGAGGAGTCGAAGCTTAAGAAGTAATTTGAATTAGATGTAAAGTATAGGCAAAAGCAGGAACAAAAACTAGATAAGGAAAAATTGAGAAAAAGGTTAATTAATATCTTAGACTTTGCTGATCAGCTAAGCATTATCCAAAATTAATTATGGTAAACTGCTAGATAGTCAAGAATGCAGAATCTGTAATTCTGTTGTGAGCTGACATAAAATTATGACAAGCAATAGTATAATGAAAATTATAATCACGCAGAGACACACAGATGTGCATACTCATGAGGAATGGCTTCAGTTGATGCAGCAATCAGCATCGGTCAAGGATAATTTAGTCTTTACTACTACAAACAACACTTTCCTGACTACAGATATCTGTGTTGTTCCCGTGCTGTGGGACTAGCAAACCGTATCCAAACAGAATAAAAAGCATTATCAATCAGGTGAAGTGTTGGTTCAGCAGTTCTCTGCCACCCCACACTTTTAAATAACCCAGGCTAGGACTCAGTCGGCTGGAAGTTGGTAAATGAAGCTTTATATTTACAGCTTTGCACAATATACAAGCAGGTATTTACAATGTATAACAGGTGTTTACAGATATATACAGTAAAAAATGTAATACAGAAACACTACACCGCTCCCAGAGATCAAAATCCCTAAGAGGGGTAACCAACCACTCCTACCATCTTCCCCCTTTCCCCAAGCTTATCTCACCATCTGTTTTATGCAGCAGATAGGTGAAGGTAGATTGGCCAGGGGGGATTAGCAGCAGGAAAGAAGTTAGTAAAATTATTCAAATCCACCTAGGAAGGGAGAAAAAGCCATGCAGGAGCAGCCACAGCCCAAAGTGTTCTGACTTTTCTTTCTTTCTTTCTTTCTTTCTTTCTTTCTTTCTTTCTTTCTTTCTTTCTTTCTTTCTTTCTTTCTTTCTTTCTTTCTTTCTTTCTTTCATTCTTTCATATTTACTTTCTTTCTTTCTTTCTTTCTTTCTTTCTTTCTTTCTTTCTTTCTTTCTTTCTTTCTTTCTTTCTTTCTTTCTTTCTTTCTTTCTTTCTTATATGTGTGTATATATATATATATATATAAACTTCATGACACTGTAAAATGCAATTAAAATCTTTCAGAAAATGAAGAAAACATAAATAACCTTATTTTTTTTTTTCCCCCCCTCCATGCAAAGAACTTGAGAAACCTCAGTTGTAGCTGGCAGATTCATTTTGTGAGGACTTCTAATGCCTTTGATGTCACCCTTTCCATTACACTTCCTTTCAAACTTCAGAAATATTTAATGCATGAATACCAGAGAATCTTTTCAGGACATGTTTTTATTAAATAAAAGTGACTTCACTGAGTTCACAGCCATTTTTTATTCATTTTCTGTAGATATACTTATATTAAAAAATAATGGCAAAACCAATTTTGAGTTCACAATATCCACAGAAATCACTTGTTTTAAAAAATATGAGTTTGCTCAGGAAATCTGGTCAAATCATTCTTTGCAGCCAAAAAGGTACAGGAAAAAACCTCCTATATTACTTATTATACAGTGCACAGACCTCTCTTCATGTGGATTCAGTCCACTCCCACCTTGTAAAAGTACTGGGGCAGAAAGTCCTATACTCATATCCAGCCTCTAAGAGGGGACCACCTTTCTCTAAAATTAACCTCTGCCACCAGTGTCACATACAAACACCTACAGCTGGTGCTAGCAGCAAGTAGGGCACTTTCTGACAGTATACCTTGGATTCACAGTCCATTAATTACTTAATAATTTTTGACAGAAGGCCTTGATGTATCTAAAGCAGCATGGTCTATCAGGCAGTCCCAGAAATGCTGCTGGCAGAATGAGCTCCATTCCCTGGAAGGTGGGATCTGGCTGAATGAGTTCCCTGTCTACCTGCAGCAGCAAGTGTGGAGAGATTACTGAGGGGAGAAGGTGATGACATTGATACAGTACAGACGAAGGAAAAGGCAGGCTTGCCAGGGTGGCTGTGGTACCAAGAAAGCTGGCCACCTGCTGGACTTGTGAGGTGTGATTCAGTCCTCCCTACTGTCCAGATTTGGCCACCACCACATATCCATTCTCCAACTCCTGCAAGTCTAAATTACGGTGTGGAAAGCAGAATTAAGTTGCCCACTTGTCTGGAGCACAAGCCCTGTGAGGAGTGGCTGAGGGAGCTAGGGTTGGTTAGCCTGGAAAAGAGGAGGCTCAGAGGGGACTTTATTACTCTCTACAACTACCTGAAAGGAGGTTGTAGTCAGGCAGGAGTTGGTGTCTTCTCCCAGTCGCTCAGTGGAGGAGCAAGGGTGCACAGTCTCAAGCTGCAACAGAAGAGGTTTAGGCTGGATGTTAGAAAGAAGTTCTTCACAGAAAGAATGATTGCCCATTGGAATGGGCTGCCCAGGGAGGTGGTGGAGTCACTGTACCTGAAGGTGTTTTTAAAAAGACTGGGTGTGGCGCTTAGTGCCATGGTTTAGTTGATTAGATAATGCTGGGTGATAGGTTGGTCTTGATGATCTTGAAGGTCTTTTCCAACCTGATTGGTTCTGTGATTCTGTGAAATACAAATGTACACACAGACAGACACCTACTGTGCAGCAGAGGAAGTGATTTTACTAGGATTCATTCTCCTTTCATATAAAATGGTGCAAATCTACAATGAAGGTGGACATTTCTATTTGGAGACATTACCGTAAAAAAAGATCAGATTTAGCACGATCGAGACTTATCCTGGTGGGAAAACACAACATAGAGTGATTATCAGATGAGAAGTTGGCTGAGGCATCTGAAATTACAAGAAAAAACCTATTCCCAGGGGCCTCATTAAAGCAAAACCCTTGTGATAGACAGTTCATGCAGGGGTGATTCTCTGGCACAGATCAGGCCAGATGTACTATTCACACCTGTGGTGGTTTGGGAGCTCCCCCGCCACGCACCTTGAAACAACCCAGGTTGAAACAACTCAGCCAGCTGGAAGTTAATAAATGAAGCTTTATATTACAGCTTTGCACAATATACAAGCAGATATTTACAATATATAAGAGATATTTACAAATATATACAATGAAAAGGTAATACAGAAACACCACACCACTCCCAGAGATCAGAATCCCCAAGAGGGATTCCCAACCAACCTACCACCATCCTCTCACTACCCAATCTTATCCCACTATCTGTCTTATGTGCCAGGTAAGTGAGAAAGATCAGACAGGAGGGTTAAGAAGTAGGAAAATCGATAGTGGTGTCACACAGATCCAGCTAAAAGGCAGGGAGAGAAAGAGATATGCAACAGCCCAAATGGCTCAAACAGCTCTGTCTTATCTGTGTTTCAGTTCTAACTCCTATACTGTCTCAGTAAACAAATGAGTGGAGTAGAATCAAATTTTGGTTTTCCTTTCTCAGCCTATAGTCTAATTTCTCATTAAAATCCTCCAACTAGCTCAAACCAGCAAAACACCTTTAGCAAACAAATTTGTAGCAGTTCCAATTGGTTATGGCAAATTTCCCAGATGGCAATTTCAATAACAAACAGAAGAGACATTTTATTTACCTCTGTCAGGTTTAGATTTTCTATGGGTCTTATTTTGACAGCTGTTTCTGCACATGCCTGATTTGAAGGAAAGGAAGTGACAGGTGGCAATCGCAGCAATTCCTGATTCCATGAGGTTTCCTGGAACTCTTGTTAGTTTTGATTAATGCCTGTGTTTATCACATTCTATCCAAGATCACTCACATATCAGAGCTATCAGACTGTTAGGATAAGTAAACAACCATTCTTTTCCCCATCTGGTTCATGTGTAGACACCTCTAATTTCTGGAATAGCTAAAGGAAGTAATCTTATAGAAAAGGACATTAAGTCCTTGACACTGAGTTTTATGTACCCTTGCTAGTCTCAAAATTTGGTGTTTAGTCTTCCTGAGGGGCAACTCCGGAGGGGTGGATCTTCAAAAGGGGATATTCTGTAATAAAATTTCTGAAAAGAAACTCACTTCCCCCTCCTCTGCAGGTCTCATGTCCTCATTACAGAACACACCACAGATAAAATTATCCTTTCATTGCAATGGCTGCTGTAACTGGGAGCAGGGTGTATGGCCCTTAAGTAGCATGCCTCAATAATTCAGTCCAATACTGAAAAGCACTTTATCATATGGCATGCTCAGGAAGAGACAGAGAAACCTATCAAAATTAATTGGATAACTGTTTGGACCTATCAATTTTTAAACC
>VWZI01010447.1:30053-42079 GCA_013396835.1 Psilopogon haemacephalus
TTTTTTTAATCAAAGAATACATTTTTCCTCAGTCATACAATTCATGGCCTCTGTTTCTTAGATTTATTTATCGTAAGATTTGGACAACATGTTTGTAGACTCTAATGCATTTAGAGTTCTTCCATGGAAGAATTTTATAACTAGAAAGCACTCAATGAGACAATAATTCCTCTTATGTTCTGAAGACCCCCTCCATGGTTTGCCCCAACATCACCCTCCAGAAACAACAAGCATCTGGCAAACCATGCAGTGGGAGTAACTGGTACCCATTTAGACAGGACTCACAGCTTGGTAATTAAGTTCCCTCCATCAATTCAGTCCACAAATCCGTAGCACTGATTTTTCGGCATCCAGCTTCTACTGCCAGTCTTAGAGGAAGATCCCAGCTCACTGATATTCCAAGCTTTCCCTAAATCAGTTGGTCAGGGACTCAGCTGTTGTCTATCCTACCAATTGTTTTGTGTCTCAGGAGACTTTACATGTGAACAGGGAACCTAACATTGCTTTCACAGCAAGCAGGGATGTAATCAGCACTATTGGTAGAGTCAGGAGAGCCAAGGGCTGTTTCCTCAGAAATACAGGGTGAGAACATATGGGAGCAATTTTGGTAATTGACCTAAACTATTATGACTGTTTTCATCCTATTGTTTTAATTTTAGCAAAGCAAAACAAACAAAGAATCTAAAAAAAATTTATAGAATGTGGATGGGCTCTTGGAAGGAGTTTAATACCAAAAGATCATTAAGATCTGGAAGGTATCTTAGAAGAGGTTAAAAGGAAACATGCACTTTTGTAGTTGCTACATTTCGTTCACATGTCTTTTAACCCCTTTCTCTAGTGCAGAAAGTACATGAAACTCAAAGAATCTAGAGACATATCTGGGAGAAAGAGAAATGATTGGATAGAATCTGTGGTCCCTTCAGGGGAGGCCACGCCTGTCTGAGGGGTGGTCTCGGCTGAGGGACCTGGCCATACATACTGAGTTATGCAAAAGAATGGTGAAATATGATGCATTCCACAAAGGAACTTGACATTAGCAGAGAGAATGTAGATACAAAGTATTATGAGTTCTTTTGCAGATAACTGTGGAGCCCATAAAAACCCATGAAGAACCCACCATACATGAGCATAAACACCGTGAATGTTGAGAGTCCTGCTCCGTCCCATCTTCTGAAGAAAACATCTGACTGTTTACTGGAAAAACTCTGAGCTAGCAAACACCTGAGACAAATGGAAACAAGGAGATAGATAGCTGGGAATTGAAGAAAAGAAAAAATTAAAATAATTTTTAAATGCCTGAAGCTGCTTCTGCTGCTTTCACTGCTGCTTGACCCCTTCCCCATTCTCCTTAAAGTTATATATATTGTTTTTTTTCTTCTTCCTCTCATGTAGTAGTATATTATTTTTATACTGTTATATTTAGTTTAAACTATAAGAAAATACTATTTCATTTTTCCTGACTTTCCAAAAGAATCTGTGTTGTAGTGAGTTTATCCTACTCGGTACAGATCCCAGCAAATGAAAGGTTGCTGGGATAGGATACACCCATAAATACCTGCCTGCCAGTGGAGAGCCACTGGAAATGGCTGTCATAGCACATAATGTAATATCAAACCAATGGAGTTTGGGCTTCAGTATTAGGCAGGCAGGCACCAATCTTGGTTGACACCAACAGGGACTCTATCACAGAGTTTACCACATTGGAAGAGACTTCTAGGGTCATTGATTCCAACCTATCACCTAACCCTTCTAATTAACTAAACCATGGCACTAAGTTCCTCATCCAGCCTCCCTTTAAACACCGCCAGGGATGGTGACTCCACCACCTTTCCGGGCAGCCCACTGCAATGGAAAATCACTCTTTCCTTGAAGAATTTCTTCCTAATGGCCAGCCTAAACCTGCCACTGTGCAGCTGCTTCAGCTCA
Organism: Psilopogon haemacephalus; assembly: GCA_013396835.1. Classification (NCBI taxonomy): domain Eukaryota; kingdom Metazoa; phylum Chordata; class Aves; order Piciformes; family Megalaimidae; genus Psilopogon; species Psilopogon haemacephalus. Next base: position 31,980 of record VWZI01010447.1, read on the forward strand.
GGTCTCCTCTCCCACTCAAGCTGTGACTGCACTAGACAGGCAGAGAGGTGTGATTTGCTTTGCTCTCATCCTGTAAAGCTCACTGCGAACTGGCAGAGTGAGCCTTTTGCAACAGAACGTGAGAAATCCTCTTTGAGAGGGCACAAGTTCATCTATTTGTCTTTGCCAACAAACGAAAGTGGCAGGTAACATGGCAATTTTATATTATCACTAAACACACAACTGAGGTGAGAGTAAAATCCTTAGAGAAAGTTATTTCACTGATGGCTGAGACAAAACCTCCAGATTTGATACATCCAGATTAAAAAAGCGTGGTTTTAGGAGCTGCTGTGACTGCTATTGAGAACACACCTCTGAGGTCAGAGAAATGCAGTCTGGCATAACCAATACTTCCTAGCATTCACTGAGGACCTGGGTAAAAGTGACCATTGTGGTGTTACAGGGTGGTGTAGTGGGTTTGCAGTTACCTGCCCCCCCACCTTTATAAACCCTGGCTAAAATTCAGAAAAACACTGGAAGTTAATAAATGAAGCTTTATATTTACAGCAATGCACAATATACAAGCAGATATTTACAAGATAGAACAGATATTTACAGATATATACAGTAAAAAAGTAATACAGACACCACACCCCTCCTGGAGACCAAAATCCCCTAGAGAGGGTAACCAAATCCCCCCTACCACCTTTCTCCCCTTCCCCAGCTTTACCTCACCACCTGTTGATGCTGCAGATATGCTGAAGATCAGTCAGAGATTAGTAATAGGAGAAGTTAGTAGTTTTAGTGATTTTACTCTAATTTAGCCACCAAGACCAAGAGGCAAAGGAGAGAGTGACTGGAGCCAGCACAGACAGAAGCAGACTGTTAATCTGGATGTTTTGAGAACAGCTCTTAAAACAACTTTTTTTTCCTTTCTCAGTGAAACTCGGTGAAGTGACACTGTGCGTTTAACTCTCTCTCAGCCAATAGTCTAATTTCTCACTCAAATTCTCCAATTAGCTCAAACCAACACAGGTGGATATTGACTTTTTGTCACCACAATTTTCGTACTGAATTTTGCAGGTAACTGCGTTGTAAGAACTTGGTACTGAACACACATTGTTGAGTAAGACTTGAGTTCAGTAAAAAGTGGAAGGCATTTCCAAAAGTTAGTCAAGGCCACCGGTGGCATAAATTGCCTCCCAAGATGCCTCCCTGACCTACTCTGATGCCAGTTTTATCCTTGATGCCTCAATATGTGGCATGAATACAGAGTGCAGTGCTCTGGCTAAAGAAGGATATGGGAAGCTTGGGCAGCAAGTCATTTCAGTAACAAATTCAGTAAGAAGTTGGTCAGATAGTGTGTGTGTTTCCCTTCCAAATTTTAAGCCTAAACTCTCTTTAGAGATGCAGAAGACCTTCCTGGATCCTGCAAAGTCACAATTTTATAACTGCTCCAAGCTCTAGTGCTTGCCCATCTTCCTCCCTGACTGTTGTAATCCCTATCTAGTGCCTAGACCTGGCTTTCACAAAGCTTTATGCACACACAAACCAGATGCTTGTCTACTCACTCAATTCCTGAAGTCCATAAAGGCCAGTTTATGTTTAAAAGCCTCCATAGCTGTACATAAACAAAAGTCAGCAAAACTCTTCACTGGGAGCAATGCAATGAAATAATAATGAAAACTATTATGATAAAGAAAATAGAGAAATACAACTGACTGCCTTCCACACTCTAAAGTACATTCATAATGTTTTCTGGGTCTGGTCCAGCTTATAACTGTTTCATTAATTAATAACAAAACTAGGAAAACATCAGAGAAGGAGTGATGCACCACACTAAAGACTTTGCTTTGGGAGCTACAGTTCTTTTCACTAACATTAAGAGAAAAAGTCAGCTGCAGAGTGACTAATGACGCAGCAATACTTTGGCCAGGGTTGAAAAGTAGCAAGTTCAATACTGGGTATAACCAACTACTTTAATTTCAGCAGCATTTCTTGTTTTGTGAGAAATATTCTAAATCATCACATTATTGCAAAAACACAGGACTCACTGTCATAGCACTAATAATGGAGGCTCACTGTGTCTTTACTGGTACCTTTTGAACCTAGGATCAAATTTTTATATTAATCATTTAGGTTAATATCAATTCCTTTTTCTTGTACAGAGTGTGAGTTACTGTCTCAAAAAGAAAAACAGTTTAGAAAAGGTAGCTTTGTCAGACTCTACCCATGATCCCCTAAGAAATGCTTCTTTGCAGAAGTAGTTTCACGAGGTGCTCATGAATTTTTCTTTCTTCAGAAATCTGTGTAGTTAGGCAGCAGGACGTGCTCATGCTCTTGAGCTTTTATCTTCAAGAGAGCTTTTCAATAATTCTGGTCCTGGAGGCTTTGTGAGTGAATGAATTTGAGGGCTAATTGAGTGGCTGAATCATCTAAATTTCTGATGAAAAATTTAATGTACAAGCTTTGTGAAGAATAATGGAGTAAAATCAATTGAAAAAAAAAATCCTTCTTTCTTTGAAAAAGAACACATACTTCTAACTTACTAATCTTCTGAGCTTTGCACGATGTTCATCTATTTTTGAGTTTATATTGTTTGAGGTTAGAGAAGGCTAGAATTATATTGGATATTAGGAACATGTTCTTTAGTATGAGGGTAGTGGAACACAGGAACTGGTTGCCCTGGGAGGTGGTAGATACTTCATCCCTGGGGACATTCGTGGTCAGGCTTGATGAGACTCTGAACAACCTGAACTAGTTGGGGATGTCCCTGCTTACTGTAGGGGTGTTGGACTAGATGACCTTTGGAGGTCACTTCCAACTCTCTGACTCTATGATTCTATGACAATATAGGAAACTACTGTCCCCAAGAGCAAAGATGAGAGAAGAAACTCCTCAAAGGGTGACAGTAAGTGGCAGCCAAACTGGAAGAATCAGGGCAATTTTTGCTGCTGCTGGCATAGCTGAGAAATGTAGACTTTTTTGTGCTGCATCATCTTGCATAATCTGACTAGGAAATTGCATTTAAAATTACAGTTTTTTTTCTTGGTTGATTTTACCAGGTTTTCTTCCATATTGTGGATGCCAAGGTGAATTTTCTATGTTTCCATGGAAAGAAGTTATGGGGTTTTTTCCTCAGTGCTGTAACTTTTCACTTTCAGAAAGCTGGGTTGAAATAGGATCAACTTACACTTGTATGATGTTAACCACATTTTTTTTAAAGTGGATGTGCTTATTATATTGCCAACAGGAGAGTAGATTGCACTGAAGGGAGGCCTATAAATCACTGCTTTCCACATGTAAGTCCTCTTCACAAGTCTAATTACAAGCAGATATTTTGAGGACACTTGCTGGCAATCTTCCACTTGTTTTTACACTTTTAAAATTTATGTTTTACCTGGGACTTGTGAACTCCCTTTGTTTTATTGCAATCAAAAGCATATTTGGCATTCAAAAGTAAGGTTTTCTCTGCATTCAAAAAAAGCTCGTGGGAGTATTTTGTACTACAACTTTGACGCCTATTTTTGTGACGGTATGTTGACTGCATCTAATATTTAAAGCCTCATACATAATCCTATCAAAAGTTGTGGGGAAAAAAAAAAAGAAGCAGCCTAGTTTCAGCTTAGTAGCACAAAAAAATTGCTAAAGGTATCATGCGTGTGATTAAGGAAACAATTAAGAGAATAATTACTTGTTTTATTTCTGTCTCCCTTCTCAGGCATGCATGCACAAGGAGCAGCGGCAGGCACATCCCATATCTGGCTGTGGTGGGGCACAGTCAGGGATTCCAGTGCATGACATGTGATGCAGACATGCATAGCACACCAGGAATGGAAAACAGGAAATAAGGTAGGTGGGCTGGCTTATTACCTCATCTACCATGAAAACCTCATACTTCCCACTGACAGTGGCATCTGAACCTGTGCCCCAAGATTAGAAGGTTGCATGGGCTGCACTGAATACCTTCTCCCTAAAAATTACTTCTGTTGCCAGCTTTTTCTTTGAGCCAACATCATTGGGGAAGCAGAGAAAAGTTGAACAGATACTGAATTTCAGTAATCCAGTTGACATGGCAGATGGGTGAAGGATTCTGAGAGAGATCACAGGATGTTAGGAGTTGGAATCTCCAGACTATAGCAGTTTACAGCTCTGGTGCTTCATAGAAAAGAAGAAAAGGTGTTGGCAACAGAAGCACAGAGCATTCCTCTGACAGTCCAGCCCTGAAAACAATGAACATATTAGGTCTGTAAAAATAGGGAGGGGGAAAGAGCAGCTCAGAAACAAGCAATATCTGAAGGAAAAGTACAAGTAAGACAAGATTGAACATGGTACCTGAGTAACCTGCTCTGACCTCACAGTTTGCTTTGCCTGGAGCATGATGTTCAACCTTCTGGGGTGCCTCCAAGTCTTCATTTGCCTGTAAGCCTATGACCCCAAGTGCTGGAAGTTACAGGAATGGTCAGTGCTGGTTAATGATTTGGGCCTTTTTTGTAGCCTTTTACTTGAGACCTTCTACTCCTGCAGTCATGTCAATACAATATTCTAGACCTTTACTCTGACATCTACCAGTCACTCAAAGTGACGATTTAAAAACGATGCCTGTAGGATTTTGTGAAAGTGCTCCAAAGGAGCAGTCGCATTTCCACGTATGTCAGGAAGAAGTTTATGCAAAAAGACTTTGTGTTAGCAGAGTTCTACTACTGGAAGAATGGAAAACCACAATAAGGGATGAAGCTGGGATTCCTGTGCAAGTAACTCTTGAAAAGGCTGGGGTCCCTGGGGATCCACAGAACAGTCCTGCTTCCACCTCTTCTCCTTCAGCAAGCAGGGCTTGTTGTGGTAGACCTGAAGGGTCAAAATAGGCCTGTACATGTGCTGACTTGTCCAGATATGTTTTCCTCTCCTTCCTTCTTTTTGAGAAGAAGCAACCAAGGGAAAAAGGACAAAAGACCTGGAGCCATGGAGTCTGAGCACTCTGGCTTACCCAACTTGTTTTTCTCCTGCTTTTATCTGTGGTAAACAATGTGTTTGCCTTGTGCTAAGCCTGTGCTGGGCCTATGCTCTCTCCCTATATGGTTATAGCAAACCTGTGGTTTCACCCAAATATGGTAAGATTGGTCTACTGCCACTCTAATTGGGAAAGATAATTATGTCCAAAGGTCCAATCAATCTCAGGCATTGATATAAAAACTGATACACAGGTAACACAATGTGCTTCTGCCATGCCTTTGCCATTATTCTGTGTTCTGCTGTATCTGTGCCTGTGATGCCTACTGGCCATACTAATGCCTTATTAAATATAGCAATATAAGCTATATTCTAGCCTGGAACCATTTTGAGTTTTCCAGGAGCAATTCTAACTGCTTCATGTGATAGCTACAAACAATAGCCAGCTGAGACACATTGCAAGATGTCTGCCTGCATCTCCTGAAGATGAGCAAGCCTTGGAGGCACACAGATCATTGAAAGCCAGGAAGAAGTGAGAAACTGTCTGTCCCATGCCATCCCCCCCTTCCCACAGCAGCCTGTGGAGCCTGGGGTAAATCAGAAGTCCTAGCAGCTGCAGCAGCAGCTAGCAGCAGCAACAGCCAGCAGCCAGAAAGGCAATAGACAGAATTCCCTGCAAGTATTCTGAGTATTGTTTTAATTCATTACTAATCCCGCAAGATGAGAGAAATAATATTTGTGAGTAAATACCTTAAAGCTTCCTTTATTATCTAGTTTCTGCCTTAAGCAGAGGGGCCGTGAGTCTGTCTAGTAGCCAAGCAGCACTACTGACTGCAAGAAATCTCTTCCAGTTAATTAGTTAATTTGAGCTCAGTTGGATTGATCGAATATATATTGATAGTTACTACTAGATCTGGATGTCATTTATGTAATGCATTCCATGACTGTTACAAAAGAACCTGTTTATTATTAACATTAGTGGTCGGGGGTGGAAGAGTTTGGATATCAAAATTAATAAGCAATGTTAATTCTAAAAAATAATCTTGCATTAATTAAACAAAACCCCACTCCATTGCAGGGCTGGCTGGGGTGCAAGCTTCTTTCCCACATCTTATAGCTGATCTCTGCTCATAGGTCACCATCTAGTCTCAGGAAAGTTCTCTCAGAAAGATCTCATGCTCTCAAGAAGCACAGGCAGCTTGGCTGGCTGGGAGATGGAAAACCTGGCTCCGAGCTTCCTGCCCGAGGCTGCATTCCCAAGAGGCTCTGGCATGTGCCATAGCTCTATTCCCACCTCTAGTCTTTGCTGGTGCTTTTCAGAGATTTCATGATGTTTTTACAGACACTTCTGTTTGGCGCGCACACACACACACACACAAAATAATGTCTCCTGAAAGGAGACTTTAGCAAGGTGTCAGTCTCTTCTCCCAAGTAACAAGCTACAGGGCAAGAGAAAAATGCCTCAGGTTATGCCAGGTGAGCTTTAGATTGGTTGGATATTGGGCAAAATTACTTCAGTTAAAGGGTTGTGAGGCATTGGAAGAGGCTGCCCAGAGAATTGGTGGAGTCATCATCTCTGAAGGTATTGAAAAGACATGGAGATGTGTTGCTTAGTGACATCATTTAGTGATGGACTTAGCTATGCTAGATTTACAGTTGGACTTTATGATCTTTTCCAAGCTAAATAATTCTGTGATTCTATGATTATTAATTACCTCACTGATTTTGATGATGTGGACTATCTTGTATTAAGCGTCCTTTAAAATGTTATAGACAGGGTGGAAAACACTGTTTTTAAACTAGCATTTGATTATAATTTAGATAAATAAAAAACAGTGTGTATTTTGCCATTAACAAAATTTGAAAAGTAAAATGTTGACTTCTGAAAAGTCATCGAGATGTTTGTTGGCAAAAGAGTAAAACCCTTTTTTTAAAACATAGAAGTTTTAAATAAAACCTGTTCTAGACATTTCTTTGACCTCTTGTTCCAACTATAAGGTATGTTTATTAATTTCTTTGAGATATTGGGAAAAAAGCATCATATGTGTATATACATACGGATAGATATATAAAACCTATGCATACATACATGCACACACACAGAGACACATATATATATAAATATATATATATATTTACACATATATGTATGTATACGTACACATATGTATACCAGCCAGCATAATAGACTAAATACAATTCTTGTCTTGAGAATGGGATGAATGAACCCAAACTTTGTGATACATATAAGTGATTACCTGAAAAATACAAACCAAATATTGCATTTTCACCGATTACTAAAGGATCACATTGTAGGTTGCCTGAAATCTCCTTAAAATTAATTTTGGTGTCTTGGTCCCACACACAGATTCAGTAATGATCAATCTTCTTTGACTCTAAAATCAATAGTTACTCCTACGAGTAGCACAGAAGGTTTCATGACAGCTGGAGTTTGGCAGGAGCCATACTCACAGCTCATGAAAAACAGCAGAAGGAAGAAAGAGAAAGGAAACCAACAGTGGGTTATGTGGTCTGAATCTTGCTCTAGTAATTAATTCCTTATGGTCAAAGGGACTGTACTATTTTTCCTATTTCCTACGTGTCATAATAATGTCAGTTAAACAAAGCATTCCTAGGGTAATGTTGGTCACAAATTGAAAGCAGAATACTGGTCCATGACAACCTCAAAAAATGGGATTCTTGAATCCAGCTGATGACATTTTAATACTGATGGTAGGACCAATTTAGAATTGGATGTGGAATTAAACACTGAGCTGTAAATGGAAAATGTACTTAGAAGATGCCCTAAATTAGGAATCAAAGCTACACATTGTCATAAACAGAGATTACTTGAATCACGTACTCATAAACGCCAACCATCTGCTCTTTTATGGGGATGGGAGTGCTCTGCCATTAACCAGAGAGTTATTCTTAGAAGCAGACAGGCTGAGGTTTCCACTTGAGTTATGGATTACTGAAAGGAGTTTGAAGAGGGCTTGTGCATGTCATGCAAAGAGAAAGATTGAGCATACTTAGGAGAGCGCAAGCTGAATATATACTATTTTTCACCTTTAGGGCATGGATATACAAGCCAGAAAATTACCTTTGCAACTGAGTGGACAAAAAGGAAAAGGGAGGAGCATCTTTGTTTGGGGGAATGGCAGCCACAGTTTGATGCAGAAACAGGATTATACTGACCTATTTCTGGGTAAATCAGACAGGCACCAGACTGGGTTTATGATTGTAAATAAAATGGTACAGACGTGCAGGGGTTTATTCCCACAGACTGGGCTGGCGGTCCGGCAGGAAATTCTACCATCAGTTACTCACTGTCATGAAGAGATTTGCAGACTGCAGCATGATAAATATCAGCAGGAAATATATGGTGTGCCACAAATACATTGATATTTGATGGTTTTGCAGTAGAATTGTAAAAATTTATAGAGTGGAACATTATCAACAGCATAAAAGGTGTATTTTTCTGTGCTCAACCTACTAAGTAGATTCAGCAGCCGTCCTCATTTCCTCCTCATTGCATTTTTCTCTAGCAGCAAATTCAATCTGCTCTGTGGCACCACAGCTGCCATACGCTCCATGGCCTTTCATTTTATGCTACTGTGTCCTTTGACACAACAGTAGGACTCCCACGGGGGGCCTGTGCACTCAGGACACTCTGTGCCCTTGACAGCTTTTCTCTGAGCTGTGCAAAGGCGAGGATGCATGTGACAGACACTCTGTCTCGCCTTTAGTGCAGCTGAGCAAGACAAACTGGCAGTCTGCAAATAAATTATGTCTGCAGCCACTTAAAACCTGACATGGATATTCAGCTGCATTTTCAATTGCCTGGCTCACTTTCTCAATCACTTCTCCTAGCTCAAGAGATTTGTTTGAAGGTCTTGCTATCAACCGACATGTCTGAAGCCAGTTCATTCCATGAGCCGGAATGATGAACTTCCTCATCAAGATGATTTTCATTCCTTCCTCAGATTTCTTGATCTGTGGCTGGCTTCTGACTATTCACTCTGCCTTTGCCAATATAATCCAGAACTATCCCACTAAAAACAAAGTCACCTTAAGATTTAGAAAGGAATCATGCCTAGAATGTTTTCAGACTGCCCCTCTTTTCCCTTGCTGGTGACTCAGAATCTTTCATTTTTGCCTTTCAGTTGGTATGACTTGAGAAGTGCTTTCTATTCAATGTGATTGGAAGAAAATGTGAGGTAATTGCAGGGTATAATTTAACTGCCTTTTGGAAGTTTTCACCTTATCCTGATGCTTCCTCACCTCTGACCTGGTAGGACATAAATCCTGCCAAATTAGTTCAAACCCCTGCTCTCCTCCTCCTCCTGTAGCAAGGTCTGGGGGCTGAAGGATGTGAGCAAACAATGAGGGTTTGGCCCAAGAAAGTCCCGATGGCACATGACCAAATCAGGTATCTTGTGCTATCCCTCAAGTGTTAGGGTGGACACCTAGGCATAGGACTTTGAACTCATTGGCCAAAACAATGGATGGCAAATGCCTATTGGCCAGTTTCACCCTTCAAAATAGTGTATTGAAGGGTGTGATTTAGAGGCGTTGTACTTCTCCTTTTCTTGCTGCTTTTCACCTGGACTGGACGTCTATTCACACCTCTTTTACACCAGCCACGTGTTTGCAGTGTGCATTGCAGATTCTCACCAGCAGTGGCAAGGCAAACCTTTCCTCCTTCTCCCCAGGGACACTTTGTACTTACTGCGTCTGTGAGTATAGGCAGGGTTAGAATTTCCCCTGTTGTCAGGTTCCCTGTTTACCAGTTCTGACTATTTGTCCCGGTATGGGATGATAAGCACCCTAGAATTGATCCAACCCCTGGGCTCTCTCCTCCCCCTACCGTCCAAGGTCCGGTAGAGGTTGAGGGGCGGGGGCACCCCACGTGGCCACGGGAGCCAGGGGGGACCTCGGGTGGCACGTATGCGTGGAGTTTTGAATCAATTGGTTGGCTAGTGAATGCTGAGCACCTGTTGGTCAGTTTCCCGCGCCCCCATAGGGTATTTAAGCAGGGATCAGCAGCCGTTAGTTCTCTTTTCCGCCCTCCTTGCTCTCCTCCTCGTCCGCCGTCGTCTCCCGCAGTGGCTGTGAGGAGCCCAGCCACGTGCACGGCAACAGGCAGCCGGCAGCAGGCAGCGAAGCAC
>VWZI01010447.1:50929-70866 GCA_013396835.1 Psilopogon haemacephalus
CCCGCCCCCCCATCAGTGGAAGTTTGAATAGAGGAAGAAGGCATGAAACTGTTTTTCCCCCCACCTTGCAGGCTTGAATGTGGAACAGCAAGAGGCTCCCATTTCCACATGTGTACTGACCTGTGTGAAAGCCCATGCAAGAATCTTGGACTGGGATTGGCTGGATCCTTTGTGCCCAGTATATATTGGCACTGGACACGTTGTCTAGGATAGTTTTAAATGGAGAGATGAGAAAGTGTGCACAGTTCCACTCTTGTGCGGTTTGTTCTGCTCTTGACCAGTTCTGCAAGTCCCACAAGTCTGCTAGTCTGGCAAGTCCATTAACTCCATTCGAGAGAGAGGTGCCTGTGGTACTGGGCCCTGGCTTCTCCTCAAGCTGGCATATCCTGGCTTCCTGCTTGGTACCCCTAAGCTGGAAGGTCTCTGCCTCTGCCGCAGACTGCTGCTGTTCACAGGAATGCAGCCAGCAGTGCGGTTTGCCCCTGCACTGCTAAGGCAGTGCCGCTCCACAAGATCTGCCTCATGGAAGCTGTCTCTGAGACTTTTGACTTTGGTGGGTTCCATTTGCATTGTACTTAATGCCGCATGGATTATAACTTGACGTTTCAGAGGCTGCCACAAAGGAAATCCAGGGACCATCTCTAAAGTCCTATTCCACCCTTGTGAGTAAATCAGCCTCTCCCCAGGCTCTCTGCTCTGCCTCTGAGGTCTGTGGGATAAAGCTATCTCGTGAATTAGCCTTTTCCATTTTCTGACTTTCCCAAATTACCAAACTTGCCCATAAGCATCCTTGTGAAAACACCTAACCAAATTAGAACCTGTAAATAAAATTTGGCTAGTTCTGTATATGATTGGGGGTGGGGCTTTTTGGGAAAATTAAAAAAAAAAAAAATTCCTGCCTCATCAATTAATTGCCCAACAAAATCAGTCTGTTTTACCTGACACTGTGCCTTTACTGCATAGCTGCTGGAGGTGTTTTAACAGAGACTGCTTAAAAAGAATTTGTGTGACCTGTCTCCTTTGCCTAATTAGCAGTGAATGTTAGTTCTTTTGATAGTATGTAGTCAAGCTGTGGTGGTTCAGCAGTTACTCACCTCCCACCCCTTCCACTTTGAAATAAACCAGGCTAGGACTCAGTTGGCTGGAAGTTGATAAATGAAGCTTTATATTTCAGCTTTGCACAATATACAAGCAGATATTTACAAATATATACAGTAAAAAGGTAATACCTTTTATATATCACATCTCTCCCAGAGATGGAAGTCCCTAAGAGGGGATTTTAACCACCCCTACCACCTTCCCCCCTCCCTAATCTTATCTCATCATCTGTCTTATGCAGCAGATAGGTGAAGGTAGATTGGCCAGGGGGATTAGCAGCAGGAAAGAAGTTAGTGAAATTATTCAGATCCAGCTACCAAAAAAAAAAAAAAAAAAAAACAAAAAAAAAAAAAAAAAAAGAGGGAGACATCAAAGTGACAGCAAGATGCATCANAGAAAAGCAGGGAGAGAGAGCCATGCAGCAGCAGCCACAGCCCAAAGCAGTCTGACTTGTCTATGTTTGGGTTACAATTCTTAAACATTTTTTTTTCTTTTTCAGCAACCTATGAGTGAAGCAGCATCATCACTGTTTTCCTTTCTCAGCCTACAGTCTATAATTTCTCATTCAAATCCTTCAATTAGTTCAAACCAGCACACAAAGTCTTGTAACAACAGGATGAGGGGTAATAGGTTTAAACTGGCAGAGGAGAGATTTAGACAGGATGTTAGGAAGAAGTTTGCAGTGAGGGTGGTGAGACACTGGAACAGGTTGCCCAGGGAGGTTGTGGCTGCTCCCTCCCTAGAGGTGTTCAAGGTCAGGCTGGACAAGGTCTTGAGCGTCCTGATCTAGTGGGAGGTGTCCCTGCCTATGGCATAGCGGGGGTTGGAACTGGATGATCTTTGAGGTCTCTTCCAACCTAAACCATTCTATGATTCTAAGCTCTTCTGGGAAAGTGAGCTGATTTTGGTCCTATTTAATATCAAGCATTATTCTTTATTTGAATTCTACTTTAAGAACTCCAAGCCAAGTTCTCATTTACGGTAGCTTAAATTAACAAAAAAACCCAAAAAAAACAGTGAAGAACCAATTATAAAGACTTGTAGCAACATTTTTGATCTGATATCATTAAAGATCTGACCTTTGAATATGTCAAGCACATGCAGCTTCCACTGACATCCTGAAAGATGCAAACAATTGCTTGCTTTGCCTTGGGACTGTTTGAGTTGGTAAGACTTAACAACTGCTCTTTCTTGAAAGACATAGAAGTTTTTTTGTATGTTTTAATTCTTGCTTTCAAGCATTGAATCATGATTTTATTTACCTGTGAATAGATTTCTTGTGAGATTGTATTCTTGTGGTCAAAGCCCTATAAATCTCACATCTGTTAGATCAGCTCTGCTTCTGTATTTTTAGAAGGTGGGAAAAAAACTCCAAAACTGATAAATTACTTGGTGATGCCATCAAGTAAATTTGGCATATAGGAGACAAATCTGAGGGACTGTGGTGTTCCCAGGACCTCAGAAGTGCAGAGCTGGTTCCCTGCCTCAGCTCCTTCTCCTGTTGTTGGTTACTTCCACCTTAAAACATGCAGGTTCCCTTTTATTGCCACACCAGCTGCATCTCTGTCTTCACCTTTTCTACTAACCTTGCCCCAGTATAAGTTTTCCACTCTTTTTCTTCTCCTATCTTGCCTCAGCACATTTCTGTAATTCATGTTGCTAAGGAGACTCTGCCTTTCTCCTCAGAAAAAAGGAAAACACATCCAAGGCTCTTCTCCTGGTCTTTCTGACTTGCATCATTCATTCAACTTCTCTTCCATTTTTCTGGAATGCTGGTGCAGGATTAGGAAGGAAAGGTGACAAATGAGATTAAGCAATGAGACAAAAATATGAAGAGAAGCACAAGACCTTTGAGCAACTGAATGTGTCTATCACCCTTTCCCCAGTCAGGTCCTTCTGAAAATGGTACCATCAGTCCCTTTGATATCTGCTGTGAAGGGAGAGAAGGCAGCCTCACTCCCTTCATCACAAGGCAGGAAAAGTGCTAATTACTCTGAAACAGCATCAAACTCACCCTGTCAACGGTCAAGTTCCAACTGTATGCTGTTATCTGCATGTGAGTAAGACCACAGGCTTAGGTGCAAATAAGCATCTTTTCGTTGCTACAGCTTATCTACTTTGATCAGGTCATAGGATCCTAATTACAGCCACTGAGGAGGAGGATAATTAGCAATCATGGCAGTGATAGTACTTATTCAAATTAAGTCAAATATGACTAATCTGTGGATTTTTTTTTTTTTTTAAGGCAGCACCGATAAGGATCAATTAGCCAATTTTAGACTTCTCTAAAAGACAACGTCAGATTCTAGAGGCTGTTCCTGCTTCACATGTTATGAAGGTCCTGAGCTTCCATGAATAATCTTTTAACACAATTCAGGAAACTCATTTCCTCCTTTTGCTGTTCAGAAAATGTTTTGACTAGTTGCTTTCTTACCTTCATTTTCTCCCCACTCATCCTGTGCCTTTTGGGTGAGATGTCTGCTCTTCATACCAGAGATGAACAGGTACGCCACAGTTCATTGTAGACTGTAAATTTTAGGGCCATTTGGCTTCCTGGATGTGGAGGTTCCTTGGACTGGTTTATAGCCTCTGCCCTTCCACATGAACTCTTTGTGAGACTCTTCCAGGTAATTTCACTCCGTGTATTTTACTGCTCCTCTGGGAATGTGGGCCAAGAAGTACCACAGCTGGCTGATTGGACAGTGCAGCTGGACGCCAAGGTTGATTGTTGTATGAACTCCATGCAGGGTCCTGTTTGCAGCAGGACCGTGTGATGGTGATGTGTCTGTCTCAAATAAGACCTTTGTACCTGGATTTTGTACTGGCCATCTCCATTCAGGCACATAGCCTGCTTGCCCTGTGTTTGCTGTGCTCTGCTGGCCTGTAGTGTCTGCATGGAGCAATAGCCTTGTACTGGAGGTTGCACAGCATGTTTTGGAGGGGTCTTTCAGAGTGTCACCTGACACTTTCCAGAACTCACATGTGACAAGAGACCCTGGTCTCTGGGTGCACCTTTCAAGGGAGACTGCATGCATTAACGGGTGCCAACCTTGCGCACTGGCCTGCTCTCATCTGAAGGTCTCCTTTCTTCTTTCTTGTTACACTCCCCCTGTTGAGGGCTTGGGAGGGACAGGGCTTCCCAGGGGTCTGGCAGGCTGTGGCAGCTGTCTGCATGCCTCATGTGGCCAGGGCACAAGACCAAATTGCTTTGTGTGACTTGAGGATATCAAGGACTAAAGACACACTTTTACCCTCCCATCAGCGCCTGATTCTGACCTCTCTCCCCTGAATGCCACCTTCAACCCCACTGGAATCCTTCCTGAGACACCAGGAAGATGCTATTATAATGAAATTAACATGTTAAACCAATCCTCTTTCAGGCAATACTTTCAAGTAGACATTTTTCAGAAAGTTCTTCCCACCCAGTCTTTGGTGTAAACCCATGTGTGCCAATGGTGCTGACACAGTTTTTGGTATTGCTGTGATTGAGGTGAAGGACAGCATGCCTTATACTTCAGGATTGTCTCTGGTGTTCTCTTGCTGTGCTCAGTTCACCTCAAGGGAGTAAACACTGGCTTTGCAAGTCTCAAAGAGCTTTAAGGTCTCTGACTTGATTTTTCTTAGAGGCTGACAAAGTGTTTTGCATACCTCTATTAAGTACTGTAGGAGAGATCCACATCTTCAGAAGGAGCCCATAAAGCATGCAGATGAACATGCATTATTGAAAAGCAGCTGTTGCCATAATGACTATGTGCAATAGCAGAGTCACAAATGCTAAGCAGTACATCCTGCAAGGAAGTCTGTGCAGATGTAACCCTAAGACCTCATTAGCTTAATGGGCCTCACTACAGCTAAGCATCATGCTGACACAGGCCAATAGCTTTAACATTTTGCAGTACAAAACTGTTTTTCACCTCACTTACATCTGTTTTGTCCAGCCCTGGGAATTTTGCCACGGAGTCTAACTGGGTCACAATAGTTGGATCAGCTCAATTTTATAGGTGCTTGAAAAAAGCATTGTGTTGAGTTGGTCCTGGCTGGATGCCAAATGACCACCAATGCCATTCTATCATTCCCCTCCTCAGCTTGGCAAGGGAGAGAAAATATGGCAAAAGGCACATGAGTTGAGATGAGGGCAGGAAGATCACTTAACTATTGCCATCACGGGCAAAACAAGCTCAACTTGAGG
The DNA here is from genome assembly GCA_013396835.1 of Psilopogon haemacephalus. Classification (NCBI taxonomy): domain Eukaryota; kingdom Metazoa; phylum Chordata; class Aves; order Piciformes; family Megalaimidae; genus Psilopogon; species Psilopogon haemacephalus. The sequence continues at coordinate 56,217 of VWZI01010447.1, forward strand.
AAATTAGTTTAATTAACTACCAATCAGATCATAGCAAGAAAAGGAGAAATAAACCCAAATTTTAAAACACCTTCCCTTCACCCCTTCAAATTTCCCAGGCTCAGCTTCATCGCCAGTTTCTCTGCCTCCTCCCCTCCAGTGGCACAGGGGGATGTGAATGGGGCTGTGGTCAGTTTATCACATGTTGCCTCTGCCTCTCCTTCCTCTGCACGGGGAGGACTCCTCACAATCTTGCCCTCCTCCAGCACTGGCTTCATACCAGGTCACAGCCTCCTTCAGTCATCCACCTGCTCCAGCATGGGGTTGTCCACAGACTGCAGGTGGATATCTGCTCTGCCATTAACTGCTATGAGATGCAGAGGGACAGCCTACCTAATTGTGGTCTTCACCATGGGCTGCAGGGGAATCCCTGCTTTGGTGCCTTGAGCACTTCCTCCCCTTATTCAGTGACCTCGGTGTCTGCAGAGTTGTTACTCCTACATATTCTCTCTGGCTGCAGTGGTGCAGTTTTTAAAAACACTTTCTTAAATATGCTATTGTGAAAGATGTACCACCACCACTGATGGGCTCAGTCTTGGCTGGTTGTGGGCCTGTCTGGTAGCCTTCTGACTTCTGTCTCTGTTGGACTTAAGGGAGCACCTCACAGAAGCCACCTCTGTAGCACCTCACCCCTAACCAAAACCTTGCTACACAAACTCAATACAACTATTAGCACAGGCACACAGTCTCAGTCAGCAGACAGTGACAATTTTGGATGTATTTGGCTTAACAGTTGAGAACTGCAGTATCAGTAATGGCTTGTACCAACTGCATTTATGTCCCTAGAATTAGGCCATATGTGACATTGATGCATTCAGTCATGAGGTTTCCCGCTGTGGCTCTAATGATTATGCAGAGACAGCAAGCTGAGTGCCTCTCAGCAGCATATCAGAGCAAAATACACATCAGATACGCACCACCGAGAGACAGAAAATAGCAGAAAACCACTAGGCAAAGCTCTAGAAGTGCCACTTACATGATTTTGAGGAAAGCTGCAGAAGGGAGAGCTTTGGGTGTTGTTTTAAAAAAGGAAAGGCTCAAATATGTGCAGTTTTCCCTGCCCAAGGCACTGCTTGATGAAAACCTGTTAACTGTTTCTGCTGCATTTTGTGGCTGAGCACTGGGGCCAAATTGTCACTCAAGTGAGCAGAAGAAGTGTTGGTCCCAGAAGAGGTTTTAGTGGAGACGATTTCTTGGATGATCATTGTACAAGCTGCCAGCATCCCAAGGCATAGATCTTTATCACCTTGCCAGGCACAGGCATATCCTAAGCTGACTTCATACTAAGAATCACAAAAACACGGAATGGTAGGAGTTGGAAAGTGTCCTGGAAGGCTCATAGGCCTATTAGATGTCCTGGCTTGCCCCATCCTTCTGCTGATGGGGGAAGCAAGGGCAGGAGGAAAACAAAGGCTTGGACCATTATGTCCCCTCTCAAAGTGATAAACAGGTACCCACAGGTGTTTAGGTACTTGTGAGTGTCTTGCCCAAATAAGGGCAAGAAAGCCCTGGTTTCACCTAATATGGTCAGCTTTGCAAATGCCAATCTAATTGGTGGATCTCTGTGGTCGAAGGAGCCATTGCATTTGGACAAATAATACAAATTGAGATAATCTGTAAGCAGTTGTGCTGCTCTGTGCTGCCTCTGCCTCACTGCTCTGCTTTGGTATGTGCTGCTCTGCTCTACATTCTGTTCTGTTCAGACGACATGCTTCTGCCTCAATACTCTCAGCTTGGACAAGGTGTTCTGCTCTGCCTTGTGCTTCAGACCAGCTTAGCCCTGATGTGTTGGGCTTAAATTACCTGGAAATTCAAGTTTACCAGGAGAAGGCATTAAGTGCCTCACAACATAGTGAGAAAAGCCACTGACATTGTGCTTTCTACATATGTGCAAGAGAACCAGGATCAGGTCAGAGATCATCTGCCTCTTTCCCAGCACCCTGCTAGAGCGAGTGAAGATCTGGAAGCCTCTTAACAGCTATCAAGATGCTGAGCAGTTCCAACACTGCCACAAAGGAGCCAGGGACTCTCTCTGAATTCTACTCCACCGCTGTGAGTAAAACAGACTTTCCCTAGGGCTCCAGGCTACCTATTTATAAGTGGGGCAAAGCCATTTTGTGGCTAAACTTTTCCAATGTTCTGATTCTCTTAAATTAGTGAATTGCCCATAAACATCCTTGTGAAGATTTTCCTGACCAAATTAGAACCTAAATTTAAATAGTTTGCATATAGTTTGTGGGTGAGGCTTTTCAGAAATAAAATAACTACATATGTTATAATTCCTACCACTTTAATTGCCAAACTAAGTCAGAAGGGACCTCCAGAGATCATTGAGTTCAGCCACCCTGCCAAAGTAGAATCACGTAGGGCAGGTCAACCAGGAACACATCCAGATGGGTCATGAAAATCTCTAGAGAAGGAGACTTCACAGCCTTTCTGGGCAGCCTGTTCCAGTGGTCCATCACCCTCACAGTACAGTTTTTCCTCATGTTGAGGTGGAAATTTCTCTGTTGCAGCTGGTATCCACTGCCCCTTGTCTTGTCACAGGACACCTCTGAAAAGAGACTAGCCCCTTTTTCTTGACATCCACTTTATAAACATTAATAAGATCTCCTCTCAGTCATCTCTTTTCCAGACTAAACAGTCTCAGGTCTCTCAGCCTTTCCTCATAAACAAGATTTTCCAGCCCCTTAATCACCCTTGTAGCCCTCCATTGGACACTCTCTAGTATATCCCTGTCCCTATTGAACTGGAAAGCCCAGAGATGGACATAATACACTATATGAAGTCTCACCAGAGTAGGGCAAAAGGTGAGGAGACCCTCCTTTGACCTGCTGGTCACACTCTTCTTAATGCACCCCAGGATCCCATTGGCCTTCTTGATCACAAAGGCCCATTGCTGTCCCATGGCTAGCTGCTTGTCCACCAGGTCTCAAAGGTCCTTCTCCATGGACCTGCTTTCCAGTAGGTCACTCACTAATCTGTAATGGTGCATGGTGTTGTGCCTCCCAAGGTGCAGGACTCTACACTTATTCTTGTCCAACTTCATTAGGTTGCCTTTTGCCCCAGCTCTCCAGTCTGTCAGATCTTGCTGGATGTCTGCACAGCCAATTCTCCCAGTTTCCTATCATCATCAGGCTAATTGAGGGTACACTCTACAAAACCAAGGAAGTTACAGGTTGTTTGATAACTGACAGAGAGAAAAGCTCAGAAAACCTGTCAAGGTATGGATTCGCTCCAGTCTGCACTGCAGAGGTGAGGGAAGATACTGCAGCAACATTCCCCCATGCACTGCTCCTCTGAGTTGATCTGAGCCTGCAAGATCCTGAGTGCAGCAAATACTGGCCTTAAACCTTCGCTTTCCATCCCACACCAGGGTAAAAGTTGAGCACTATCATTTCGAGGACTATTGAAACAGATCACTTCATCATTTTCTGAGTTAGGGTGCTTTGTTTTGAGACACTGAACTGATCTTGCCACTGCTTCACAGGAATTTCAGCTCAGGGTTGATGGTTACCTGATTGATCTCTGTTAGCAATAGTCTGGAACAAATTCCTAGCGACACGAGCTTCACAACACACTGTCCAGAAGGAAGCTTGTGTTGTCTCATGGGACATTCCATTTTCTACTTACCCTGTCCTATGAAAGAAAAGTGAAAAGTAGCCAGGACTCCCCAAACCCTGCAGACTCAAGATGATTCAGTTCACAGAAGACTGTGAATCACTTTGGACCCATGGGGAAAAGACAGGAAAACACTGTGGGGCTTTTTTGTTTTGTTTGGTTGTTTTTGTTTACTTGTTTGGCTTTGTTTGGGTTTTTTTTGTTTGTTTGTTTGGTTTGGTTTAAATTCCCTTACATGCTTTTCAAAACCAAACCACCACCAACAACAAAAAAATCCTAAGTTTAATATTTTGAAGATATCTTTATAGCTTTACCAGCTTGGACTTTAAAATAAGGTAGGAAACTTATCCTAACCACAGAATATCAGCAAAAATCTCTTGCTCTTTTTCAGATTTGTTGAAACAAGTATGAAACCTGAAGAATTGTCCTGAGAGCCACTTCGTTTCCATGAAACAATATCCCAGGATGCTAAACAGAAGAGGAACAGCATAATACACTCCAGAGTTTGAAGACTCCAAATCCACCAGGTCATAAGTATTCTACTCTCCATTACTTGATAAAGGAGACATTTCAGAATGTCCAAATCCAAAGGATTTTAATAAAGCTGATTTGCAGAGGTACCCACGGGCATGGAGGGCATTTCAAGAGGGCCTCCTCAAGGAGTTCCGACCCAGTGCTTGCTCCCATTACCTCACTACAGGTGGAAGAAGGTTATTCAAGCATGACATTCACAGGAATTTCTATTTGGGCTAAAGCTTAGTTTGAATGGCCTCTAAGAGATGAACCAAGCAGAAGGTGCCTCCTCTCTTTGATTGCAAATATGAGCACTGGGAATGGGTTTGAGTCTGTTACATTTGTGGTGGAACCCTGCCTACCACTTCCTCAAAGGGAGACCAGCTTCCAGCTCTGCTTTTATTTTGCTATAGGCAGGTACAGTGTTTACAGTGGCAAAGAGCATTGCATTAATCATGTGAGATAAGACCAAGAGCAGCCCATGATGTGGCTTCCATTCATCTTCCTTTTCCCATGGAAGGCAAACAATTCACTTTGGCTTTGAGTTGAGTTTAAATCAAGAGAAATATTTGTCTTTTCTTAGCCTTTTAAAATATTTTAATCTATTCCTTTCTGATGACCTGACATAGCTAGAACTGCCAGTAATGGGTTTCAATAAATAAAGTTTTATACTGTGGTGGCTGACACTGCTTATATCATGTAAGTGTTCATTTATGAACGTTCTGTTCATCTCTATTCCCAAGCTTCAGATTTGTTAGCAAAGAAGAGCTGGCAGAGCTGATGTAAGGAGAAGTATTTAAAATACAGTTGTCAGCCAAAATAAATTTGTGCTGTAAAGTGCCTTACTGTGGGTTTCAAAACCCTGCACATATATTTGTATATGTACCAAACTGGTACTGAGGACTCATCTGCCCATTTACTGTGCTCTGGTGAGACCTCATCTGGAGTACTGTGTCCAGCTCTGGGACCCCTGATACAAGAGAGACATTGACTTGCTGGAGCAGTTCCAGAGGAGGGCCACAAAGATGATCAGAAAGCTGGTGCACCTCTCTACAAAGACAGGCTGAAAGAATTGGGGCTTTTGAGCCTGAAGAAGAAAAGGCTCCAGGGAGAGCTTGTAACTACATTTCAATATCTGAAAGGGATCTACGGGAAGGATTGTTTATAAGGGCCTGTAGTGATAGGATGATGGGCAATGATTTTAAACTGCAGCAGGGTACATTTAGGTTGGACATCAGCAGGAAATCCTTTACAATGAGAGTGGAAAATACTGGAACTTGTTGCCCAGGGGTGCTGTTGAGGCTCTGCTTCTGGAGACATTCAGTATCATACCTGACATGGCCCTGGGCAGCTTGATTTAGTTGAAAGTATTCCTGCTTTCTCCAGGGGGGTTGGACAAGATGACCTTTGAAGGTCCCTTCCAACCCAATGCAATATGTGAATCCATCATACCTGTGACTATACATGGGTGGAAACAAAAAGAAACTTTAATCAAATGTATCATTTTTCCAAAGCTTCAGATTATTGCAGTGTCTAGAAAACTAAGGTAAAATAAAATGGGGACCTACTTTTTTTTTTTTCTTTTTTCTTTTTGGTATCATATCTCTAGCTTTAGATATCTATGGTTTTACTTTTATATATGCTGCAGTCCACAAATTTCCACAGACTTGCCTACATTTAACAGCCATAAAACTGTGGTACTGGTTGACATCTGAATCTATTACCTCTCTATCTCTCTCCACACAAAGTAACTTCTCTGAGGTCATGCAAAGTTTTGGAAAGAAAAAAAATCTCAAACTTATTTTTCATGTCCTGTCTTGACCACTTCAACCACTACATGTCCTACACCCATTGGCTTGCTGGTAGATTTCTACCACTTCTGCAACACTGCTGCTCCAGCTTCTTCTTTGTGTACCCCACCAATGCCACTCTCCATGGAGGACTGTCCCAGGAGCTGGCAGGTATAGCAGCCTACCAGTATCTGAGTGGGGCCTACAGGAGGGCTGGGGAGGGACTGTTCACAAGGTCTTGTAATGACAGGACGAGGGGGAATGGGTTCAAATTGGTGGAGGGGAGATTTGAACGGGATGTTAGGAAGAAATTCTTCACAGTGAGGGTGGTGAGGCACTGGAACAGGTTGCCCAGGGAGGTTGTGCCTGCTCCCTCCCTGGATGTGTTCAAGGCCAGGCTGGATGAGGTCTTGAGCGACCTGATCTAGTGGGAGGTGTCCCTGCCTGTGGTCGGGGGTTGGAACTGGATGATCTTTGAGGTCTCTTCCAACCTAGACCATTCTATGATTCTATGACTTTTCTATCAGTCCTACAGAGGCTCCACACAGAAATCATATCCTCATAGTGACCCCTGGGGGGATTCATTTGTGTTCTCTTAGCCCCTGTGGAGATTCATCACTTCTGCAAGGACTACAACAGAGAGCAATGCTCTGGAAAGATGAGGTGAAATATCCATGAGCGATAGGTACAAGCAGGAAAAATTGCCACAGGCCTTGAAAATCATCTAGGAATAAACTAAAGATAGACACTATCTGAAAATCTGCAGGTGGGAAGGAAAAGAAACTTTTATGGCTGGCCACCGATAAAAACCTTCAATCAAAGATAGACCATTACTGGAGACTGGGTTTGAATTAGATTTTGCTTAGAGCCATAACTAAATCATCATAAACTGAGCATTTCAGTGGAAACTGAAATGATAACATGTAATTGAGATGCTACCAGCTTCTGAATGCTTGAGTATATATTTTTTTTCTAATAGTCAAGCGTGATTCAGAGTCAAGAGCTGTGTTTATCTACAGGGTAATATTTTGGTTTATAAATGTCAGTGTGTGGTGGAGTAGGAACTTCCTGCCACCCCCCAGCTCAAGTTTACCAGACCAGTTCAGGTGGCCTGGAAGTAAAATTAAGCTATATTTACAGCAAAGTGAAATTTACAAGCACATATACACAAGATATTTACATGTATTTACAATCACATAAAATTTAGAAATAACACAGAAATCCAAACTTCTCCCTCAGACAAAGAAAGCCCTAAAGGGACCCGTGCCAGACTCTCTTTCTTCCCAGGCAGAAGATATTCGGCCCGATCATGTTCAATATCTTTATTGATGACCTGGATGAGGGGATTGAGTCCATCATCAGTAAGTTTGCAGATGACACCAAGGTAGGAGTAGGTGTGGATCTGTTGGAGGGTAGGAGTGCCCTTGACAGGCTGGATGGGTGGGCAGAGGCCAGTGGGATAAGATTTAACAAGGCTAAGTGCAGGGTTCTACACTTAGCCACAACAACCCCAGGCATTGCTACAGGCTGGGGACAGAGTGGCTGGAGAGCAGCCAGGCAGAGAAAGACCTGGGGGTGCTGGCAGATACTAGGCTGAACATGAGCCAGCAGTGTGCCCAGGTGGCCAGGAGAGCCAATGGCATCTTGGCCTGTATCAGGAACAGTGTGGCCAGCAGGACAAGGGAGGTTATTCTTCCCATGTACTAGGCACTGATCAGGCCACACCTTGAGTACTGTGTCTAGTTCTTGGCCCCTCAATTCAAGAGAGATATTGAGCTACTGGAATGTGCCCAAAGAAGGGTGGCAAGGCTGGCGAGGGGCCTGGAGCACAGCCCTGTGATGAGAGACTGTGGGAGATGGGGTTGTTTAGCCTGGAGAGGAAGAGGCTCAGGGGTGACCTCATTGTTGTCCACAGCTACCTGAAGGGAGGTCGTAGCCAGGTGGAGGTTGGTGTCTTCTCCCAAGCAACCAGCAACAGAATGAGGGGACACAGTCTCAAGTTATCCCAGGGAAGGTATAGGCTGGATGTTGGGAGGAAATTCTTCACAGAGAGAGTGATTTGCCATTGGAATGGGCTGCCCAGGAAGGTGGTGGAGTCACCATCCCTGGAGGTGTTCTAGAAAAGACTGGATGGGGCACTTAGTGCCATTGGATAGGGCTGGGTGATAGGTTGGACTGGATGAGCTTGGAGGTCTCTTCCAACCTGGCTTATTCTATTCCGTTCTGTTCTGTTCTATTCTGTTCTATTCTAAAACAATCAGCAAGGCTTACATGTTATTTTGTCAGCCAAGGTTAGTGGACGAAATTAGAGAGAGAAGCAAAAAGAGACAGTGCCTCAGAGCAAAATAAGAAAAAAATTGTTTACACATCGACTTTTTATCCCTTTCAGCAAACCAATGAATGATATAGACTTTATTATTCTTTTACAACCAATGATCTAATTTCTCTTATTAGAATATTCCAGTAAGCCTTAAACCCCTATGCAGTGAAAGCCAAGACATGCAGAGGATTGCTTCAGCATTTAAAAAAAAAATAAAAAAAAAAAAATTGGTCCCTTCAGTGCTGTATTTTGTTTTCCAGTTAGCTCTCAAAGAGATCTTACTATAACAATGGAGCAGCTGATTTCACACTCTTTGCCTGGGTCATCTTTCTTTTTCTTTGCAAGTCATACAGCTCCTCCCACTCCCACCTCACATATCCCCTCGGTTACCTACTTCCCGTGACAACACAGCCCCCCTAAGTCCATGTGTGCCATTTGTCACCTCTCAGGGACACTGCCGTCTGGAGACTCTTGGTCATAGCAATGGAGGACATTTCTCCCACTTTTGCAGAGAAATGTTACCACTGCAGGATCCACAGGTTACTGGGCGCAGAGGAATTGGTTAAAGACAAAATGATAACTGTGCGTTGGTCTTTAGCCAGGTGCAAAACTCACTTTTCACTGGGTTTTTATAATGCTGAGCTCTGCCTTCTTCTATAAAAGCTGTTGGGCTTTGGGTGTGTTCACCAGACACATAAAATTCCTCCTTAATAGTAACACTTAGGCCAAATCCTAAATGCATCCAGGTGAGCAACTGATGTCATTTATCGGGATCTGAGCAAAGCCGTTGACACTGTTCCACACCACATCCTGGTCTCCAAGCTGGTGAAACATGGGCTTGATGGGTGGACCACCAGATGGATAAAGAACTGGCTTGATGGCTGCAGCCGAAGAGTGGCTGTCAATGGGTCCATGTCCAAGTGGAGGCCAGTGAAAAGTGGAGTCCCACAGGGATCAGTTCTGGGACCAGTCTTGTTCAATGACTTTGTGGGTGACATAGACAAAGGCATTGATGACACCAAGCTGTGTGGTGCAGCAGACACGCTGGAGGGCAGGGATGCCATCCAGAGGGACCTGGACAGGCTGGAGAGGTGGGCACAAGCCAACCTCATGAGGTTCAACAAGGCCAAGTGCAAGGTCCTGCATCTGGGTCGAGGCAATCCCAAACACAAATACAGGCTGGGCAGTGACTGGCTGGAGACCAACCCTGTGCCTTGGAGGTGCTGGTGGATGAGAAGCTCAACATGAGTCATCAGTGTGCACTTGCAGCCCAGAAAGCCAACCAGATCCTGGGCTGCATCAGGAGAAGCGTGGCCAGCAGGTCAAGGGAGGTGATTCTCTCCCTCTACTCTGCTCTGGTGAGACCCCACCTGGAGTACTGCATCCGGTTCTGCAGCCCCTATTACAAGAGGGATGTGGACATGCTGGACTGTGTCCAGAGAAGGGCCATGAGGATGCTCAGAGGGCTGGAGCTCCTCTCCTATGAGGACAGACTGAAGGAGTTGAGGCCGTTCAGTCTGGAGGAGACTGCTGGTTGATGGCACATCTGTCTCTTCTCTGTGAACAGAACATAGTAAAAAGACACTGGTATGTGAACGCATAGAAAAACATGGCAGAAATGGCAAGCAGGAGGTGAGGGAGAATAAAACCAAGCTGCTCTGGGCATTTTCTACTTCACAGGTAGGCTTGGTTTAAAGATGACAGCTGCATTGCTATCAAGAGCACACCAGACTAGCTGGGATGGGGGGATGCCTAAGGACCCCTCAGCATCCCTGCTTGACGTCTGGTTCATTATACTTAAAAAAACAAGATGCAGGGGGGCAAGAAGCACTGAAAAAGGAAGGAAGAAATAGAGAAGGGCAGGGAAGAAGAGTTTAAGACTTCATGAATAAGAGTCTTGTATATCATGGGATTTGTTAAATAGTATCAGCCCTTACAAGCCAAGTGGTGTGAAAGTTTAAGGTGTTTCAGTAGGAACCAAGAGCCTTGCAATTATCCCTGCAGGACTGATGCAATGTCTAGAGCTTTGCAGTGCACCTCTGAAGAAGCCCCACCAAGTTAATTCACTTCTTTTTAGATAGTATTTTCCTATGCCTGTTTGACAGTGCTGATCTACAACCCTTGATAAATAATTACAGAAATATAAACCTGATATGTTCTTCAGCTTGTAAGTAAATCTCCTTTATTATCTCCCTTATTCATAAATTACTTGCCCAGCAAAGGTGATATTTGTTACTCAATAGCTTATAGAATCATAGAATCATAGAATGGTTTATGTTGGAAGGGACATCAAAGATCATCCAGTTCCAACCCCCTGACATAGGCAGGGACACCTCCCACTAGATCAGGTCACTCAAGGCCTCATCCAATCTGTCCTTGAACACTTCCAGGGAGGGAGCAGCCACAACCTCCCTGCGCAACCTGTTCCAGTGTCTCACCACCCTCACTGTAAAAGAACTTCCTCCTAACATCCCGTTTAAATCTCCCCTCTGCCCGTTTAAACCCATTACCCCTTGTCCTGTCATTACAAGACCTTATGAATAGTCCCTCCTCAGCCCTCCTGTAGGCCCCCTTCAGATACTGGAAGCCCCAACTCTCTCAGCCTGTCCTCATAGCAGAGGTGCTCCAGCCCTCTGAGCATCTTCATGGCCCTCCTCTGGACTCTCTCCTACAGTTCCACGTCCTTCTTGTGCTGAGGGCTCCAGAACTGTACACAGTAGTCCGTGTGGGGTCTGATGAGAGCAGAGTAGAGGGGAAGAATCTTCTCCCTTGCCCTGCTGGCCATGCTTCTCTTAATCATGAAATCATAGAATGGTCAGGGTTGGAAGTGATCTCCAAAGGTCATCTAGTCCAACCCCCCCTGCAGTAAGCAGGGATATCTTCAACTAGATCAGGTTGTCCAGAGCCCTGTTGAGCCTCACCTTGAATATTTCCAGGGATGGGGCCCTGTTCCAGTGTTCCACCACCCTTATAGTAAAGAACCTGTTTGTAACACCCAATCTAAATCTGCTCTTCTCTGGTTTGAAGCCATTGCCCCTTGTCCTGTCACCAAAAGCCTTTCTTTGTAAACAGTTCTGAGAGTCTGAAACCCTCTCTCCCTTGTTTAAATCAATGAAGATAAAGATTGCCTTTGTTACCTTCCCAAACTCAGACAATGTTCCTGGCCGAATGCTTAGGGATGCAAATCACCAGAGATACCTTTGTTGCCTTCCCCGATTCAGCCCAGGTTCCTGGTCAAACGCTCAGGGATGTAAATACCGTGTTTTTGTGGCTTTCCTGGATTTCAGCCTGGCTTGAATGCCCAGGATATGTACACCTTACACCAGCTACCCCGAAGACAAAAGGCTTATGGAGTGCATGTATTCAGGGTATGGAAAAGTAAGTGGCACAGGGAGGGGACAGAGGACCTGGGGAGGTGCACCTGGACATTGAACTAAGAATGGGACTGGAAAAAAATGTCTAAAGGACTGGAAAAATGTCTGCCAAAAAAGAACTCAAGAAACAACAACACCCCTGCAGCACATCTCCACCAGAACAACTCCAGAAGAACTCCAGACAAACTCCACGGAAGAACATCCCTGGGCTGCACACCTCCCTCTCTCCCCCCCGTCTCCAGATGGTGGTAATATAATCCTTGCTCTTCTTCCCTGCTTCTTTTCTCTCCTCATTTCTCCATTGTTCCCTATTTCTCTCTCCCCTCTTCTCTCACAGGATCACAGGATGTTAGGGGTTGGAAGTGACCCAAGGAGATCATCGAGTCCAACCCTCCTGCCGGAGCAGGACCATACAATCTAGCACAGATCACAGAGGAACACATCCAGACAGGCCTTGAAAGTCTCCAAAGGAGACTCCACAACCTCTCTGGGGAGCCTGTTCCAGTGCTCTGTGACCCTTACAGTAAAGACCCCCTTGTGACCCCCTTGTGTTGAGGTGGAACCTCCTGTGCTGCAACTTACACCCATTGCTCCTTGTCCTATCACAGAGAGTAAGTGAGAAGCGTCTGTCCCCCAACTCCTGGCCACCCCTCAGATATTTATAAACATTTATTAAATCCCCTTTCAGTCTTCTCTTCTGCACACTAAAAAGCTTCAGGTCCCTCAGACTCCCCTCACAAGGCATGTCCTCCAGTCCCCTAATTATCCTCGTAGCCCTCTGCTGGACCCTCTCCAGCAAATCCCTGTCCATCTTAAACTGGGGAGCTCAAAACTCAATGCAGTTTCGAGATGAGGTCTCACCAGGGCAGAGTAGAGGGGGAGGAGAACCTCCCTTGATCTGCTAGACACACTCTTCCAAATACACCCCAGGATCCCATTGGCTTTCTTGGCCACAAGGGCACATTGCTGTCCATGGATAACTTGTTATCCACCTGCACTCCCAGGTCCCTCTCCACAGGGCTGCTCTCCAGATTACCTCCTAGCCTGTACTGGTGGAGTTGTCCTTGTTGAAATTCATTTGTTTCCTCTGTGCTCAGCTCTCCAGTCTGCCCAGGTCTCACTGGATGGCCCCACAGCCTCTCTCTCCATTTTGTTCAACTTTATCCTTTAATAAATAGTTTAGTGGTGATATCTGCTCTTGCTTACACCTTGATTTCACAACACAGAAATCTGTAAGAGCAGATCTTGCTCCTCTGGACAGAGACATTGCTAATCTCTGCCCTCTGGACAGGATACACCAGTATCCCTCCAGCCTTCTGGGAGGCCCCCTTCAGGTACTGGAAGGCTGCTATTGGTTTCCACAGTCTCCTCTTCTGCAGGCTGAACAACCCCAGCTCCCTCAGCCTATATTTGTAGCAGAAGTGATCCAATCCCCATATAATTTTTGTGGCCCTCCTCTGGGCCTGCTCCATCAGGTCCAGGTCCTTCCTATATTGAGGGCTCCAGACCTGGACACAGTACTCCAGGTGAGATCTCACCAGAGCAGAGTGAAGTGTTATTGTTTAATATTCCTGCTTCCTGCTGCTAGGAAACACAAACTATCTTAATCTTATATCTGACAAGCACTTCTCCTAAGCAATATAAACTTGGCTTTATGGAGGTTTTGTCTGAAATCAGGCCATGGTTTTACATCAGACCAGGCTGCTGCTGCTGCTGCTGCTCCTCCTCAGAAATGGAGGTGGAGCAGAGGGGTCTGAGGCTCTAGAAAGGCGTACTGCAGGCAGGGAGTGAAGATGTCTTTCTGTGACCATCACTGATCTCAGGGGCAGTTCAACTCTCAGAGAAGTCAGCAATGGGAGCTCACTGGTTGCTGCAAGGGCAACAATAAGGGACTTGGGGATTATAAGATTCTGGGGAGCTCTGCATGGGTGTGAGCACAGAGCGTGTAGAAGCATGGCTGAGTTATGCATGGATGTTCCCTACTGGCTTTGAACCTGTCTTGGAAATAATTAGAAGTTCACAAAGGCATTTTAAGCTATTGTTTTCTCCTCAGCACATTTTAAAATGTAGTTGATAATTTCGGCAGGAAGGGAGCTCTTATGCAACGTTTGGATGTGTGCTTCTTGAATAATTAATTATACCCTGAGGGAGATGACTCAGTCAACTCAACAGCAATTTGTGTTTGTCTAATGCCAGTGATTTCTGTTTGTGCAAGAGTTATTCCACGAGCTAGATTGTAAAGAATACATTTCAAAACAAATTCTTAAAAAAAAAAAAAAGCAGGACTAAGATAGTCTTCCTAAATTTCTCAGGGTGCCTGAGATGTAAGAGCCCAAAATCCACTAGAGAACACAACAGGTATTTTTGTTACTTTGGTCTTGCAGCTACTGTAACAGAGGACATAAATGAGCCTTTGCTGCAGAGAGCTTTAGTCCCTGCACAAAGAGATGCAGCCAGAACTCTGCTAAGCATTTCTCAGAAGGAAAGATGGGCAACTGCAGCCTTGACATCTGCATGTGGGCCTCTTGCAGTTGCCCCAGCCGTTACTTAGCCAGCAGAGAGTCTGACCTTGGACCTATTGTCGTGGTTTTAAAGAGCCAACAGAATGAAGCTCTCAAATGATTTGGACAAAGACTAGGATTATATTTTGGTTTGAACTAATTGGAGGATTTGAGTGAGAAATTAGCCTATTGGCTGAGAGAGGAAAATATTAATGATGCTACTTCAGTCATAGCTTTACTGAGAAAGAAAAATAAATGTTTTAAGAGTTGTAACCAAACCATAGATAAGACAGACAGCTTCAGACCATTTTGGGCTGAGGCTGCTCCTGCATGGCTTTCTCCCTTCCTAGCTGGATCTGAATAATTACACTAACTTCTTTCCTGCTGCTAATCCCCACTGGCTGATCTACCTTTGCCTATCTGCTGCATTAACAGATGGTGAGATAAGACTGGGGAAAGAGGGAAGGTGGTAGGGGAGGTTGGTTACACCTC
>VWZI01010447.1:70985-142551 GCA_013396835.1 Psilopogon haemacephalus
ACAGAATCCATAGAGAACTCCTTGAATTTTTTTCCCTGACCCAGAACTAAATCTATAATCCCCAGAACTCCAATCCTCCCTCCCTCCAATGCCTCTGCCATCCATAGGCCTAAATAAAAGCCTGTGGAAGCCCCAAAACAGACCTACTCCTTACATGTTTGTCCCAATAACACAGCTCCTGCCAGACACGGCTGGAGAGGGAGGAAAGGAGAGCGAGCTGACCTCACCCCGAGCTTATAAAGAGATAGCAGAATGATGGGATTGAATAACAATTGTTTCTAGTCCCTAGAGAATTTTTAACCCTATAGTTCTTAGCTTGGGATGCCGATATACTGCTGCTCTGGGTGTATAAGTACTCCACATAAAATGAAACATCTTTCACAGCAACCTGTCCACCACTGCTCTGGTGGCTTCAGGAAGCAGAGAGAGCTTCTGTTTAAATCTTAGTAGAGATTCAGGCTCCCTCTCAGATGACTTACTGTCTTATAGGTAACACTGTTAACCACCATGTGCTTGGGTAATACAAAGCTTTGTGTTCTGAATGGGATGAATCTCAGAACTCAGAAGTTGGAAGGGGCCTCCAGAGATCATCGAGTCCAACCTCCCAGTTGAGGCAGGATCCCCTAGGGTAGTCCACACAGGAACACATCCATGTGGATTTTGAAAGTCTCCAGAAAAGGAGACTCCACAACCTCTCTGGGCAGCCTGTTCCAGCACTCTGTCACCCTCACTGTAAAGAAGCTTCTCCTCATGTTGAGGTGAAACCTTCTTTGTTCCAGTTTGTAGCTGTTGCTCCTTGTCTTTTTTGCAACTTACCACCAAAAAGAAATTGGCCCCATCCACTTGACACTCACCCCTCAGATATTTGTAGACATTGATGAGATCTCCTCTCAGTCTTCTCGTCTCCAAACTAAACAGCCCCAAGTTTCTCAGTCTCTCTTCATAGGGGAGATGCTCAAGTCCCCAAATCATTCTCATGGGTCTCTGAACTATCTCAAGCAGATCTCTGTACCTCCTGAACTGGGGAGCCCAAAACTACACAGCATTCCAGGTGTGGTCACTAAGAGCAGACTAGAGAGGGAGAAGAACATATCCTACTACCACCAGTAGGTACAGAAACATTGTCTGTAAACCCCATGGGAAAATTTGACACTGCCACATGGCACCATAGATAGAATGCTTTGGGTTGAAAGGAACCTTTATAGGTCATCTAGTCCAACCTCCCTGTAATGAGCAAGGACATCTGTAAATAGATCAGGTTGCTTAGAGCCCTGTCCAACATCATACTGAATCTTTTTAAGGATGGGTCTTCTGACACATCTCTGGGCAACCTGCTCTAGCATTTCAACACCCTTATTTTTTAAAAAAAAAAAAAAGTTCCTTATATCTACACTGAATCTATCATATTTTAGTTTAAGATCATTACCCCTTGTCCTATAACAACAGGCCCTACTAGAAAAATTGTCCCCATCTTTCTTACAGGATCCTTTAAATACTGAAACACTGCAGTAAGTTGTCGCTAAAGCCTTCTCTTCTCCAGGCTGAGCAACCCCAACTCTTTCAGCCTTTCTTCATAGGAGAGGTGTTCCAGCCCTCTGATGTTTTTGTGGCCCTCCTCTGGACACATCCCAACAGGTCCATGTCTTTCTTGTACCAAGGACTCCAGAAGGGAACACAGTACTCCAGGTGGGGGTCTCACCAGAGCAGAGGCTCAGAATCCCCTCCTTTAAACTGCTGGCTTCTGTTGATGCAGCCCAGGATGTGGTTGACCTTCTGAACTGTGAGTGCACATCGTTACCTCATGTTTGGCTTTTCATCTGCCAGTACCCCCAAAGTCTTTCTCCACAGGGTTGTTCTCAATCTCATCATCTCCCAGCCTCTATTGATACAGAGATTGCCCTATCCCAAGCGCAGGACTGAGGATGTTCTGGACGTTCTCTCTATGGGTACTTGAGTATCTGAAGAGTTTAGGCAGAATTAGCTGCAGTTGTGGAGTATAAAGGCTTGAATGTTACTTCTTGGACCCCTTTGAGGTATTTCAGCACAGGAAAAGAGAGCACTTCAGAAAGAGATTTGGTGAGCAAAGGTATTTCTCAGGAACACCCAAGAAAATTACACAGGACAGTATAAATGGTCCCTTATATTGGACTGTTATTACCCAGCCCAGTGATACTGAGATGTAAATAAAGGTTCTCAATAGTGGTGAATGTGCAAAATAAGTGCCCTGGACCTGTTAACACTGAGGTTTGGCAGAATTGTAGATCTTTGAAATGGGTCTTATAAATGATCTGTAAATTCTCCTTGAGCAGACACTCTGCAAAGTGCTGCTGAATATCTTATTTATGTGTTTATTTGCAGATGGAAGAGGAGAACATATAATTGTTACTTGAAAAACTCCAATTAGTAACTGTTTTTTCATTATTCAGAAGGACTTAATGGAGAACAGAACACTTTTTGGAGGGTCAGGGACAATGCAGGAAACCATAGTGATATCATGCACATGTAGACAGCTTACCATTGCCTACTCCAAGCTACCTTCCATGGGTTAGATCCCTGAGAGCTGAAGAACAATAGTTCTATTGCCTTTTCAAATTACTCCAGTGGAAAGCTTTGCTCTGCTCAGCTCAGCCTAATGCAGACTTTGTGCCCAGCAATCTGTAATTCCTCTGAAGGCTGATACAGAGACACAGGATGCTGGAACGTGTCCAGAGAAGGGCCATGAGGATGATCAGAGGGCTGGAGCACCTCTCCTATGAGGACAGACAGAAGGAGTTGGGGCTGTTCAGTCTGGAGAAGAGGAGGCTCCCAGGTGACCTTATTGTGGCCTTCCAGTATCTGTAGGGGGCCTACGGAAAAGCTGGGGAGAGACTTTTTAGGCTATCAGGTAGTGACAGGACTAGGGGGAATGGAGCAAAGCTGGAGGTGGGGAGATTCAGACTGGACATGAGGAGGAAGTTCTTCAGCATGAGAGTGGTTGAGACTCTGGAATGGGTTGCCCAGGGGCTAGTTGGGGCCACATTCCTGGAGGTGTTTGTAGCCAGGCTGGATGAGGCTGTGGTCAGCCTGATCTAGTGTAGGGTGTCCCTGGGCATGGCAGTGGAGGTTGGAACTAGATGATCCTTATGATCCCTTCCAACCCTGACTGATTCTATGATTCTATGAACATAAGCAAGCAGCAACTTGCAAGAGGGCAGCAACGGAGAGCTTGCTTGCTGGTCGTGGCATTCTCCACACTCAGCGGTGGGGTTGCTCTTAAGTGAACTGGCAGTTCCTGAATTGCTTTGAAAATACAAACTGGTTCTACTGGGGCATTGATGAATGCCCCAACATTCCCATAGGCCCTCACCTTTCCATAGGTTCCCTTCAGGTATTTCAATATCTGAAAGAGATCTATAGGAAGGCCAGAAAAGACTGTTTCAAAGGGCTTCTAGTGATAGGATGAGGGGCAATGGTTTTACACTGGAGCATGGTGGATTTAGGCTGGATGTAAGGAGGAAGTTCTTTACAGTGGTAAACTACCAGGCTGCATAAGTATGCAGTTGGGGCCCTGTCCCTGGAGACATTCAAGATGTGGCCCTAGGCAGCCTGATCTAGTTGGGAGTGTCCCTGCTGACTGCACGGCAGTTGGACGACTTTTGAGGATCTCTTCCAACCTGATACAATCTGTGAATCTGTAAATATATTAATTTTTTTTCACTATGGAAGCAACTTCATACGAACACAAAGGGAGGTAACTGCCTGCACCAGTCCCTTAGATCACAGAATCACAGGGACTGGAAGAAAGTTCAGAAGATCATCCAGTCTGCTCCCTCTGCAGAGCAGGATCACCTATACCAGATCACACTGGAACACATCCAGGTGGGTTTTGAATATCTCCAGGGAGGGAGACTCCAGAAGTCCCCTGGGAAGCCTGTTCCAGTGTTCTGTCACCCTCACAGTGAAAAAATCCCTTCTCATGTTTACATGGAACTTCCTATGCCTCAACTTCCACCCATTGCCCCTTGTCCTGATCAGATGCTTCAAACCCTTTGCTCAGCCTCAGCAGCAAACACCTTTTTCATTCTTTACACTGATTAGAGAGGATTTGACGTGAAGAAGCCTCAACCTGGCTTATAAATAACTGGCACAATGAAGCATGCACTTTTACAAGCAGATCACCTCTGTGCCCAGGAAGGGGGCACTTCCACATCGGAGTGTCAGGGAAGCCACACAGCAAGGTACAAGTTGAAGGAAATTGCTGATCCCTTCCCCACTGCCTCCACCATTACACCTTTGTCATCCAAGCAACACAGTCCCTAGGATGGCTGCAATAAAACCCTTGAGCTAGATACTGGTAATGAGCCCTGCAAGAGGCCTGAATGTTAATAGAAAACACTCTCCTTCACAAGCAACAGATTTAAAACCTGCAGCTCACAGTGGTAGCTGCCCAATTAATATCCATATGGGGTGAATGCAGCAGGAGGAACATGCTGGGTAACTCAGTGCTGGTACTGCAGGACTGGTGTGCAATCTGGAAAGCTAAGTATGGTGATGGGGTGGCTGGAGGCAAGACCAATCAGCAGAGTGAGGTAACAGGAGAGACAGGCTGAGCAGTGATGTAAAGTGATGCAGACAGCCAGAGCAGCTTCCCGCGGAGGTGCGAGCTGCAGATGACCCATCCTGCAGAAAGCTGCCATGTGCAGGATGCCAGGACACTGAGGAAGCTCACGTGGCTCTTCAGCTCCCAGTGCTGCCAGCGACAGCTTCACAGGGAAGTGGAATGGGGCCATGGGTGAAGGACTTGCTCTGC
Source organism: Psilopogon haemacephalus (assembly GCA_013396835.1). NCBI lineage: Eukaryota > Metazoa > Chordata > Aves > Piciformes > Megalaimidae > Psilopogon > Psilopogon haemacephalus. The sequence continues at coordinate 75,775 of VWZI01010447.1, forward strand.
ATAGCTGTGTAGGTGGCTGAACCCCAGGGGCTGCAGACGTTTTGTACTTCCACAGAACTTTAAAAAAGGCAGCAGCATTTTTTGTTACACTTGAATCTCTCTGACATTTTCCCTCAATACTAATTGCTCCCAGCAGCTTCTCATCATGCAGCAACTGCCTCGCACTTGTGTCAGTTATTAAAAACCTGTAAACAGCCTCTAGAGGAAAGAGTCTGGAGCTGCCTTGCCAGGTTAAAAAGAACCTAATAAATAAGTAAAAATAGAATCACAGAATGGTTTGGGTTGGAAGGGATCTCCAAAGGCCATCTAGTGCAACCCTGCTTCAGTAAATAGGGGCATCCTCCATTAGATCAGGTTGCTCGAAGCCCTGTCAAGCCTGATTTCAAGAATCTCCAAGGATGGGGCCTCAGCTACCTCCCTAGGCAACCTGTTCCAGTGTTCCACTACCTTCACGTTAAATAACTTCCTCCTAATGTCCAGTCTAAATATACTCTTCTCTAATTTAAAGCCATTTGCCCTCATCCTATCACTACAGGCCTTTGTAAACAGTCCCTTTCCAGCCTTCTCGTAGGCCCCCTTCAGGTACTGGCAGGTTGCTATTAGGGTGGATCTGAACCTCTATTAGGCAGCTTCAAGGACTGCTCAGAGGCAGAGACTCAGGGAGGATCTTATAAAGTATCTGATGGGAGAGTGTATGTTAGACAAAGCTGAAGTCTTCTCAGTCACATGCCAAAGGGCAAACCCTGACACACAAGGAAGTAAAATTAAACATAAGAAACCCTTTTTATGCTGTGAGGATGGCCCAACACCATCCTGGTGGCAACGTCTCCATCCTTGGAAGATATTCAAAAGCCATCTGGGTATGGGTACCCAGCTCTAGTTGATCTTGCCTGAGCAGGGGCTTTGAACCAGATGACCTCCAGAGGCACCTGAGTTATTCTGCAATTCTGAGCTTCTGTGCAAATGTGCTGTTTTCTTGAGTAAAAGCTCTGGCAGGTAGTCCCCAAGGGAAGAAGAGTACAAGGGATCTGCTCACCCAGAAGCCGCCAGTACAGCACTGGCTCCAAACCTATCAGCAACTGTGATTAATACTGATGGAAGTCAATGAAATAGTCACCTGGAATACTCGAACCCAGCTCTAGGTGTGCTGCTCTGAAACAAGTGATTTGGAAAGAACACAGGTTCAGCTCAGTCTTCCACCAAGTATCTGGCATTTTCAGTCAGACTGACCATTTTCAGAGCAGACTGACCTACCCCTGAGCATCGCATGCCCCATCATCCAAGCCTTGACAACCATCTTCTTGACTGGGGTCCTTGGGTGTTTGTCACAGCAGAGTAAAGCAGAGGTTTGACAGATCCACTGATTTGAACCACTGTCTCCGAGTGTATTGGGTTTAAGCCAGCTACCCCGAGCCCAAAAGCCCAATAAAAACTCGATCTGATTTGGAAGTAAAAAGGGTATAAAACTTTAACAACAAATAGGAGGGAAAGGGTTTTTTTACAGAAGGTGGGAGAAAGGGGAAACAAACTCCAGGTAATGGGGAATGAGGGAGAAGGATACAGAGACCGGAGAGAAGGAGAGAAAGGGAGAAATACAACCGCAGCAGGCAATTGAGTCCCAAGGCTGAGTTCGATAGCTTTGGTGCTGAAGGAAAGCAGGATGCAGGAATTTTATGGTGAAAAGAATTAGTCCCAATTCCAGAAGAGAATAATGGTGCTCTCCACACAGTGGCAGGGAGCACATGGTCTAGCAGCAGAGAGTAGCAAGCAGTTGCTCAAGCAGCCAGGACGAGGAGAAGAGAGGGAAAAACAAGATGGTTCCCCTCCTTTATAGCCAAAGTCCTAGCAGGAAGTAGGAGTGGCTAACCATGACACCCGGGAAAAAGGGTCAGACCACCCCTTGGGGCGAGTCAGGGGGTTCCTGGATGGGCTTAGCCCTTTACACTGAGGTGGGTTTGGACTTAATCACGGGATACTCTCATGCTCCACAGGCACTGAAGCACTACCCACAACCAACAGATGTTCCTACAAAGCAACAGCTGTTTTAAGTACATACAAGAGAAGTTGGCACCAACTAGTTGATGATGCACAATAATTTTCCCATCAGAAATTTTTCTTTATTGGGTTCTTGACAATTACAAATGCTAGATTATTTTCCTTCCTCCTCCCCCCACAACCCCATCCCCCTTTTTTTTATTTTTTAAGCCAAATTTATACAATATTAACTATATTAATTTCCTTTTTTTTTTTCCCCAGTTTTTCTGTGTAGGAGCTAGACTCTTAAGCTCAGAAAAAAAAATTGCTATAGAAATTTATTTCTCACAGGAGTATTTTAGCTTTTTAAAAATATTGATGTAGTTTCCCATCACCCCTCTCTACAGTCTGCTTCCCAGACCAATTTTCCCTTTCTTTGACTGTGAATCCTTTTGGCCTCTGTATGTATTTGCAGAATGTCTACTTACCTTTTAACATTTAAATATTTGTATTGTAGTGTTCAAAATTAACCAGCATACAGACACTCTGCCAAAGCTGTTGCATTTTTGCCATCCAAATGCAGGCCCTAGTTAATCTCATGAGACTCCTCCTGCTGATTTCAGCAGAGGCACTGCTGCTTCTCAATTAACAGGGTTACAAATAAAAGAGTCCAGGATATCTTCCTCAATGCAAGTGTAGAGGGAAACTTCTTCAGTACTGACAAGTGAGGTATGTTCACCTGGGCAGTGAGGAGGGTGAAGCAACCGTGCTGCTGTGACCTAGGACCTGAGAAGCAGAGCTGCACTAGGCAGCATTAATGGCAGAGATTCAAGTGCTTCTTCTGTTTTCCTCAGTATGATGAAGTGGCATCATCAGGGAGTATTTCACTCATTATTTGAAAGTTCTCCTTTAGTTTAATGTCAATAACCAGAAGCAATTCCATTACAGCAAACTCAAATTTATTTATTATCACAGAGTCCAGTGAACAAAGCCTTCAGGGTTTTACAATGTTCTAAAAAGCAAACCTGTTACTTTTCCACTTCTTTTGGTAATCAAGTGGCATTACTGGCTTTGGAGGCACTTCACAGGTTCCTATTAGTAGTCCTTACCTAGTGCTGATCTTACTTTCTAGCAATCAAATGGAATGGTGTCTCGGGCCTCTGGCTGAGACATATTCTAGTTCCAGCCATGGTAATGAAAATCTTAAATCATCAGAAATTGAGAAACTGAAAATTAATTCATTTGGACTTCTCCTTCCAGTCAGTAGTCATTACACCTGGTGTTAGGGCTAAGTTTTCCTGAAGAAAAAGAAAGTTACCCAGCTGGCAAGCTGCCTCAGGCTCATGCCCTTTTTTCTTCTCTCAGAGGAAGAGACAAAGATCAGTTTCTTTTGGGTCTCTCCATGCCTGGGCCACCTGCAGATGCAGATGCACAGTCCTCATTCACATTTGTGGTCAAATGTGGGATTCAAATACTTCATCACTCATCATTCACATACCTTGATGTACCTTTCAAGACTCTCTGGCTCATGAAAGCAGATTAACCAACAAAGCAAATTATATGAAGACAATTCCCAAAAGACGTATCTTAATACACAGCAGTTTTCTATGCTATAAACATTAAAACCAACAGCCAATAATGGTTCCCAGATTACTTCATTCACACAATTCTAAAACATCCCAGAAAAGGGGATTTCAGTCTATCAGCTTTGCAGTCTTGTTTCAATCTGACTGTCACAAAACCTAGTTGTGAAGTCTCCTTCTTTTGCTTCGCTTTAATGTGACACCATTTCTGACCCCCTTGAATTTAATCAGGCTTATTAATATGCAGTCTTGTCATTATGTTTCAGATAGTAGCAGTCTTGCTAAGTGTCCTAATACTGAATTCAATATAGAGGGCTTCACATCTTATTTTCAAAAACTCCCAGGGACTCTCTTTTTGGAAAAAAAAAAAAATCTTTAATCTTTTAGTTCACAGGAGGTCACTTTTGTCACGATGCTGCCAGGGTTGCATATCATTAGTTATGTCTCAAAAGTCAGAGTTTGGGAGGCAGAATACCTGCATAAATTGCTGCTTCATTGCTTTCAAAACTATGAAGATGGGAGTCAGAAATATAGTGCCTACTAATACCTTCAGAACCCTTGCAGTAAAACTCAGGGCTAGTGGCAAGAGAAAATATAGGCTTTGAGACAGTTACTATTACATCTGTCAGACTGGAAGTCAAAGCCTGAGTAAGTAAGTAATGAATGAGCTGATGGTTTCCAATCTCTAAACAATACAGAAAGTCCAAGTAGAACACAGCATGAACCTGAAACAATTTGTCTTTGCCTGATCTATTCTGCCTCTACAGGGGCAGTTTGAAGCTGGAAGTGATTGGACTACGTTGCAAGACCTCTGGAGAATCTGATAATGACACATTTTTTCTGATAGCATCAAGGATTCCAGTGACATGAGATGTCCATTTGAAAAACATTTTCCATTTGGACAAAACTAGAGACCTGAAAATGAACCTACCCTGGGAAAGCATGTCAGGACAGAATATGAAAAAAAAGTAATTAAAAAATATTTGAGCTGCCTTTGAGTACAACTGACCAGAGAGTACTATGCAGGTGACAAAATTATGGCATCAATGTTTAAATAATGCTGTTCTTTCTTTGCAAAGACAAAAATGACACAAAAGGTTAAAGAAAAATGTTTTTATTCAGCTTTCTCACAGTTCTAAACAGTAAACATAACTAAAAATTTATCCATGGTACTGGAGAACATAGTCCTGGTATCAGTAAAATGTCTACTGTTTAAGGCACTGATAGTGGGAAGTAAAAAGACATTAACATGGGTTGCTCCTATGTAGTCATCATTTCAATCTATAATGAATATGTGCTTGCTATTCAAATGACTAAAATTCCACAAGCTACATTCACAAACAAATGTTTACACAAGTTCAGTAATTACTGAAACAAGAATCAGTGGTTCCTCTACTTTGACTTAAGAACAAGTATTACATTACTTTGGAGTGAAATCAATTTTTAACCTGCCAAAAGAAAACAAACCATAAATGATTTCAGCAGTATGGCTTTAAGAACCTGTATTTAGTTACAGTGGAGCAAGCAGAGATAAGTAACAGCATACAAGAGGCTTATGCTGTAATACTGCTCCTTTTAAGATGACAATATAAAATTAGTTTAGAACATACTAAAGCCAGGTTTTGTACAAACATTTTTACAAAAATGAATTACTCAAACAAAAAAAAACCACAAACCAACAAACCAAGAACATTTTAAATATGAATTACTCTTTACATGAAATTACTTGATGATATAAATTAGAAAATACTACAAACTTTTAAAAGCTAGCATCAATGTACTACTGAAATTCACACATAGGAAATACTGAAGTGTTAGTTCTGCAAAAATCCTTAAGAGTCGAATTTATACTTGCCAAATAGATACAGTGACTCAGGTTTCCAAAGGAGCCACAGTGACCTCCGGTGGCCACTTAAGGAATCCTCATCCTCAACCTTCCTTTTTTTTTTCTTTTTTCTCCATTTTGAACATGATACTCCTCACATAAAAGGTACAACAAGGCTCATGTTTCGTTCATCTGTCTTAAGAAATGACAATATTCCTATTTTGAATTAGTATAAAGTCTTCATACAATCTAGAGGCTGGTCAGAGAAACAAATTCATGTCTGCTCTCTGATTTATCAAGAATCTGTTCTGGAACAGTTTACAGAACTGTTAGAATCTGTCAGTGAGAGATGATGCTCAACAGATGCTTAACACAAGTTCAATATTAGGCTCCCCAAAAAAACAGGAGTTCAGCTTTTTGGGAGAACAAAGGAAGGAAATATAAACTGATGCTGACTCAAAGTTCAAACAAGAACATAGATGAAGTTCTATGAGACAATTTAAAAGTGTGTCAATTTAATTGGTATACAAAGCTTCAAAACATTTTAGAAGGAAACTAAGCTTAACAAAAAAATAAAAGAATCAGTTGGGCACCTTCTTCCATTGCTCTGAAGCAATGCAATACACAGGAACAAAACAACACCACAAAAATCACAGTAGTGACTGTTCCTCATCTGCAGTACATTATTCAACACTTACGTTCTTCTGTTGCTTATAAATCCTCTCTGTTATGTCCAACTTTCTTTCCTTTTTGTGGCTCTTCTGTGTTTGGTGCAAGCCATGTGAAATACACATTCACTGGATCAATATTCCAATGCTTGTGAAATGATATTGGAATTTGATGAGAAAGGTAGTCTTTTGGGTAGTCCACTGGCCTTGCCTAAGAAAGAATAAAGCACCTTAGCACTAAGAAAATGTATATACGACATGGTAACAAAGGGATTTTGTCATCATTCTATTACATTAATTGATAGGCATCATCTTCAACTCAGGCTGCAGTCATCATGCACATGTTAAACACACTCTATTTCTCAGGATGAAATGGTCATAACCTATGAAAGGAAGTGAAAGATGAACAGTGTAGAGTTTGTATAGTATCTTCTAAACTATACTGTCTTGGTTCAATAATGATAAAATGAGTTTTAGAAATATTGTCTTGCTCCTCCGTTTAACAGGAGTTGCCAGTACTGCCAGTGTGATTGTAGGATCCTAGGCCACAAGCAGCTGAAATATATGAAGATCTATGATGGAGAAAGGTTACCAAATGCAGGAGGTGTTGTGGTGCCAGGGAACTGCATTCTTTACCAACTTATGTATATTTTAAAAAAAAACAGAATTACAACAGAGCTACACAATACAGTTGACTTCTTAATGCAACAGTCGTGTTTCATTTCCTCTGACAGTTTAATGACATGTAAGTGCATCATTATATAAAAAGCTGCAGTGGTCCCTGGTAAAATACCTACACATTTCCATTGTAAACAGTCTTTGTAAAGAGAAATGGATGAAAGGCACACCCTGGGTTTTTTTCTAGATATAAAACACAAGAAGAAAACTGAGTGATTTGGAGACCGAATGAGATTTGATGCCTAAGCTAGTAACCAATTTATTACTGTTAATGTGGCTTAGCAATGGTTAGGCCACATCCTGAGGACTGTGTCCAGTTCCGGGCCACAAAATTTAGGTAAGATGTTGGGGTGCTTGAACATGTCCAGTTCTGGGCAACAAGGCTGGTGAAGGGGCCGGAGCACAGCCCTACGAGAAGTGGCTGAGGGAGCTGGGATTGCTCAGCCTGGAGAAGAGGAGGCTCAGGGGAGACCTTATTGCTCTCTACAACTACCTGAAAGGAGGTTGTAGCCAGGTGGGGATTGGTCCTTCTCCCAGGCACCCAGTGACAGAATGAGAGAACACAGTCCCAAACTGCACCAGGGCAGGTTTAGGCTGGATGTTAGGAAGAAGTTCTTCACAGAAAGAGTGGTTGGCCATTGGCATGGGCTGCCCGGGGAGGTGGTGGAGTCACTGTCCCTGGAGGTGTTTTAAAAGGAGGCTGGATGAGGCCTTTAGTGCCATGGTTTAGTTAATTAGAAGGTGCTGGGTGATAGGCTGGACTGTTTTCCAGCCTGGTTAATTCTGTCATTCTGTGACTGTGTGCTCTGCCTACTCATGGTGGTATTAATCAGTTCTGCATGCTGTGTTCTTCCTGCAGTTCTGTAAGCACCTCTTCTGTAAGCCTGATTATAAATCCAGGCAATACAGTGCTGTTGTTTTTTGCTTTGATATTTAAACACAGAATGTTTATTTTCTAAAAATTCCACCGGAGAAATCCACGAGGGAGTCTATCTCTCTCAAGCCTTTCAAACAAAACCAACTTTAATGGACGTGTATGTTTCAAAAATCTGAAGAATTTAGTTTTAATAGAAACCTTTTTCAGACATCTGAGCTGAAAGATTTTTGCTGTTTGAAAATCAACCAGCTCTTTACTGAGCTGTGGCCAAAATGCTGGTGTTTACATAACTCTACAAGAATGAGATCTCCTATAATAATTTATTTCATATTGCTTTCTAAGAATTGGACCACTTATAGGTGGTTGACCTTCAGATATAGAATCATTGAATTTCTTCTTCCTTCCTTTTTTACGAAATAAATTATCATTAACTTTTCTCTTCTTTTGTGCTAGAATTTGTATTTGGAATTCTATCCCAGCCAAATACATTGCTTTCGCACAGATATTTTTTTGCTGATACTTGACATGGGAAAATTCCTGTTTTTAATGAGTCTCATCATATCAAAATCCTGTAGAGCAGGTTACAGAACATGTAACCCAGTGAGGCTGCATCTGGAATATTGTATCCTGTAGTGAGCCCCTCAGTTCAAGGACATGGAACTGCTTGAAAGAGTCCAATGCAGAGCCACAATGATTAAGGAAGTGGGACATTTCCCTTATGAGGAAAGGCTGAGGGAGCTGGGGCTCTTCAGCTTAGAGGAGACAGAGGTGACCTCAGTAATGTTTACAAATATGAAGGACAAGTGTTGGAAGGGCAGAGTCAGACTCTTCTCAGTCACGTCCAATGACAAGACAAGGGGAAGTGGGTGAAGCTGGAGCAGAGAAGGTTCCATGTGAACATAAGGAAAAACCTTTTTCATTGTGAGGGTGGCAGAACGCTGGAATAGGCTACCCAGAGGTTATGGAGTCTCCTTCTCCAGAGACATTCAAAACCTGCCTGGACACATTCCTGCATGACCAACTCTAGGTAATACTGCTTTGGCAGGGGAGATGGACTTGAGGTCCATCCAACTCTTAACATTCTGTGAGGTACCTGGCATGTAAGCAAATAGGAAACCAGCAGAAGAGTGAGTAAGCACTGTTACATCACAGACGTTCTAAGCATAAAGATATATTTGCTTCTGTTTCATAATATATACCCAGTACAATCTTAATTGTACTTCAAGGAAGATTATCCACCATAACATTTCAGCCAAGTCTTTAAAAAATAATTTTCTATTTGACAGAAAATCCAAGTTTTGTTCCTGTCATCTGCTATTTGCTGCATAGCAGTAGAATCTGTAGAATAAGCACACACAAGTTTGCCCCCTAGGGTTCACAGGATCACAGGACCTTAAGGGTTGGAAGAGACCCAAAGAGATCACAAAATCACAGAGTTAACCAAGTTGGAAAAGACCTCTAGGATCATCGAGTCCAACCTAACACCTTCTAATTAACTAAACCACGGCACTAAGTCCAGTCTCCTCTTAAACATCTCCAGGGATGGTGACTCCACCACCTCCCCAGGCAGCCCATTCCAATGGCCAATCATTCTTTCTGTGAAGAACTTCTTCTTAACATCCAGCCTAAACATGCCCTGGCACAGTTTGCGACTGTATCCTCTTGTTCTGTCACTGGATGCCTGGGAGATCACCAAATTCAACCCCCTGCCAGAGCAGGACCATACAATCCAGCACAGATTGCAGAGGAACACATCCAGACTTAAAAGTCTCCAGTGAAGCAGACATTACAATCCCTTCAGGGAGCTTATTTCTGTGCTCTGTGACCCTTACAGTAAAGAAGTTCCCTCTTGTGTTGAGGTGGAACCTCTTGTGCTGCAATTTACACCCATTACTCCTTGTCCTATCAACAGGGAGCAATTGAGAAGAGCCTGTACCCCAGATACTTATAAACATTTATTAAATCTCCTCTTAGTCTTCTCTTCTCCAGACTAAAAAGTCCCAGGTCCCTCAGTCTCTCTTCATAAGGCATGTCCCCCAGACCCCTAATCATCCTTGTAGTCCTCTGCTGGACCCCCTCTAGCAGATCCCTGTCTCTCTTAAGATGGGGTTAATTTTTGTTCAAGGCAAGTCAAATTAGAATTTATTACAAGAAATAGCAAAGATGAATCACAATTCAAGTATCATTTTCTGTGAGCAAAATCAAACCACTGGGGTTTCACCTTTAGAGTGATTTGGTATCAAATGCACACCATCAAGGATTACAAGGAAGTGCTTTGTTTTGCTGTATAAGGCCTGTTCCTACAAACCTGTAAAATGAGTTCTCTTTACTTAGGTGGGTTTGTGGTTTTTAAAACATTTGTGCAAGTACAAATTATTCAATAACTATGTTGATTTTATAGGATGCATTACTTGCTTTCTGTCCTGAAAGGAGTTAGTGATGGCTAACAAAGCAGGAAATACAGGACAAGGAATTAAAATATTGAATAATGAATCCTTGGTCTTCCCATTTCTCTAAATAGTAATTGGATTCAGAAAGGTAATTTTAATATAGGAGAAACTGATAATTTACATAACAAACTTTCCCCCCTACACATCCAACAGCTGCTTTGAATTCCATGGCAATTTACTCATTTTCAAGCAGTCTGCCATCTTAATCTCAGTTTATATTTAGATATACAGGTCTCAAAGATTGTAAGCTATGTTAGCACCTGAAAAACACCAAGCATTATATTGATTTAAATGCTGATTAAAAAAAAAAAAGCACAATGATTCAGAAAAATCCTAAGTGCTTCTTCTCTTTAATGCCATGGGAGGAAGTTAAAAATGTTTTATTTAGTTTATGAAGCAGCAAATCTCTCTGGGGCCCAATACATCATGTTTTCCACTGTGACACTACAATTGGATCCTTAAGTAGTCTGGAAGGCAGAAAGAAGATTCAAATCTATTTCGACCCACTTCTCCCAAACTAGAGAATATACTTACAAGAACATCATGGTTTGTGACCTTTTTTCCCCTTGTGCTAGCACAAAATCATAGAATGGGCCTCCAAAGATCAGCAGAGGGTAATTTTATCATATTTACACTATTCTTTACTGCAAAAGCAACAGTTCTAGAAATAATTTTAGTTTGTCTTCACTAATGAGGCATTTCAAAAGAGTAAACACTGAATCAATAGAAAAAAATGGGTAAGTAGAGAAGACATACTGAAAAATCTCAGTATGCATTATCTGAAGTAAAGGGTACTGTGGTATGGAGTTTTTTTTCATTCTGTTTTATTGTGTCTTGGATTTTTTTTCTTCTTTTCTTCGAGGATGTATCACAAATACTGAGGAAAAGGACCTGAGAGTCTGGGTCGATGTAAAGCTCAACATGAGTAGACAGTGTGCACACACAGACCAGAGATCAACTGTGTGCTGGGCTGCATCAAGAGCAGCGTGGCCAGCAGGGCAAGGGAGGGGATTCTCCCTCTTTACTCTGCTCTCGTCAGACCCCACCTGGAGTACTGTGTGCAGTTCTGGAGCCCCCAACACATGAAGGACATGGAACTGCTGGAGAGAGTGCAGAGGAGGGCCACAAAGATGCTCAGAGGGCTGGAGCACCTCTGCTATGAGGACAGGCTGAGAGAGTTGGGGCTCTGCAGCCTGGAGAAGAGAAGGCTTTGAGGAGACCTTATAGTAGCCTTCCAATATCTGAAAGGGGCCTACAGAAAGGCTGGGGAGGGACTATTCACAAGGTCTTGTAATGACAGGATGAGAGGTAATAGGTTTAAACTGGCAGAGGGGAGATTTAAAACAGATGTTAGGAAGAAGTGAGGGTGGTGAGATACTGGGACAGGTTGTCCAGAGAGGTTGTACATGCCCCCTCCCTGGAGCTGTTCAAAGTGAGGTTGGATGAGGCCTTGTGTGACCTGCTCTAGTGGGAGGTGTCCCTGCCTATAGTAGGGGGTTGAAACTGGATGATTTTTAAGGTCCCTTCCACCTAAACCATTCTGATACTATGATTCTATATTGGAAGTATTTGGCTCTTAATTCTATTTTTTTTTTCTAAAGTTCCCACCTCTGACTGCATTTTTCATCGAATGTAGTCATAGGGTAACTGAAATATCTTAGAAACTATTAAAGCATTGTAGTAATCCATGCTTTGGGAATATTCTTATTTGCTTGATCAAACTTGCTCTGGAGAGAAATAGGTAAAAGAGCAGCATCTTGGTTATTGATATTGCATACTGACCATGTCTGCAATAGTGATGACTTTGCAATATTTATGAGTCCTGGTTTATGTCTATACTTAAAAGAATGAAACATATTTTAAATACAGGTAAAAATAACTGTCTGACCTGATGGAAAAGTGGACTATGTGTTATAGGGATTCCTAAGCCACTGAAACACATCCCAAGGACCATATCATCAGGTGCGTCCATGCTGTAACATCGGCATTTGCTAGCAAGCAGCTTCTGAACAGCTCTTCTGCTGAAAACCATCCTGAATAAAAAACAGCAAATTAAATACAAAAGACAACTTACAAAAGACAAATGGCTGGAATTAGTAAATATCACTAAATTATATTAAACAGAAGGAAAAAAAATGTAGCCCTCTGGTACAAAATGTTAAACTTTCAGTACTGATGAGTAGTGCAAGAAGTGTTTTCTGTAACATAATTACTTTATATAATGAACATTAATTACACCAATTATGTCAATTGCTGTTATTCCAAACAAATACTTAGCTAGCCACCATTTTTATTGCAGCTTACAATTCCTCCTAAATTTGCCTAGTACTTCAAATGATTATTCTCATCCATTTTACTCAAATGTATTGTCCAGTTAGTTATTCTGTAGCAATTAAATTACAAGAACTCTAAACCTGAACTGTCATTCCTTAAATCCTTATTCCTTGAATCTCCATAAATCATCACATGAAATTCAAAGACAAAAAGGAGAATCAAGACCATTTTTTCTTCATGCTCAGACACAGAAAAAAAATACCTGAAACAAGCATTTCCATTGTGGCAATTTGTGTCTGAGGTGCGCTGCTTCTGGCTCTCCTGGAAACTCCTTAACAGTTTGGATCACAAGGGTATTTTTTAAAGCAACTGTCCCACTGTCTCTGCTTTGAATCACTCAGTAAGATTGTCTCTGAGTACACAGAATGGATTACATCAGATGAAACAAGGCTGCATGATATCTACCCAGGTGGCCAAGAAAGCCAGCAACATCCTTGCTTGTATTAGAAACACTGTGGCCAGCAGGAAGAGACATGAGCATCCCCCTGTGCTCAGCACTGGTGAGGCCACACCTCAAGTACTGTGTTCAGTTCTGCGTCCCTCAGTATCACTATAGAAAAGAGTACTGAGGTTCTAGAATGTGTCCAGAGAAGGGCAACAAGGCTCATAAAGGGCACATGGTTTATGAGGAGCACCTAAAGGAGCTGGGGTTGTTCAGAAAGAAAGCTTAGGGGAGACCTCACTGCTCTCTACAAGTACCTGAAAGGAAGGTTGGAGCAAGAAGGGCACAGCCTCTTCTCCTTGGTGGCAAGCAACAGGACTAGAGAAAATGGTTACAAGCTGCATCAGGGGAAGTTTAGTCTGGATATTAGGACCTATTACTTCTGCACTGGAAGGATTATCAAACAACGGAATAGTCTGCCCAGGGCAGTGGTGCAGTCACCATCCCTGGAGGTGTTCAAACAGTGTGTAGAGCTGGTGCCTGGGAATATAGTTTAGTCTTGACCCTTCAGTGCTGGCTCGAAAGTTGGACTGGATGATCTTCGAGGTTTCTTCCAACTACATATATTCTGTGATTCTGTATCAGGTGAATGTGTGCTGCAGGTAACTGATAATAGGCACCCAGCTTACAGAACCAGTCAAGCCAAAAGGAGATTAGTACTGCAGATAACTGGTAAGGGACACCCAGTTTACAGAATGAGTCAAGCCAAAAGAAGCCCTTCTGAAACACACACCACTCTGAACTGTTTGCTCTACAAATCCATTCCTGATGAGCAGCACAACTTCTCACTAGTTAGGACATTTAGTTCCTTGAGCATCATTACATTTCAATATTTCTAGGAAACACCACTCTTTCTACTGAAACTGATCTGTGCTTGTGGTAGTTGCAACCACATCCACCCCAGGCAGGACTTTGAGGTGAGGCTTGTGGGAGTTGATCTTTATCAGCTTTTTATCTCTGGTTCTCCCGAGTCTAAGGTCCTTCTGTTTGCTTGGAGAACCAACTAACTGAGGAACAGACCACAGTCAAACCAACAGTGGTATAAATGGAGCTTTGCTTGGAGAAAAGCTTTCTGGCTCTTGCTCCACAAAAGCAGCCTTTGCAGCTCAGTACTTCTCTCCTTTAGAACAGCACCTAAGGAACCTCATACCTCCCCCTGCCCTTGGTGAGTATAGATAAACATATAAAAGAAAGATCTCCCACAGATGCATAAGTGAGTTGTGTGCCCATTTTGCAACAGTACTTTTGCCAACTGAAGTCCAAACCTGTAATTTTATTATGTTGGAAGGAGAGCAGATTTCATTGTAATAAATCAGTTTTGTGTGTCTCCTTCACAACAGTGCTGTCATTCAAAAGATTTGCACTCGAAGCAGGGACTGATGTAGATGTCAGTAGGAGTTTAAATAAATTACCCTCCTCCACCAGTGATGTAACTGTATCCTCCTGTTCCCAAGCCATAGCCGTAACGTTCTCCAAGAAACACTGCTTCATTTGGGTCATAGCAGCTGAGTAATGTTCGGAGTCTGAAGATACTACAGGATGAAAATCCATTAAAAAAGATTAAAAAAAAAAAAAAATCACAGGGACATTACTTTTGAAACAGACAATGGCAGCTTAAGTGGCATTCCAGTAAAAGCACAAAAATTGTATGACAAATTCAGAAATTCTACAAAAAACACACATACAAAATGTTGAACTGAAATTTACAGTGGGTTATTTATTGTGAGAGATGACTGCTAAATGATGAATGAGCTTAAAACATTTTTCTGAAGCAGGCAATGTTTCTCAGCAAAACTGTCACATCTCATAGAAAACATGAATTTATTTTTTCTGAGCAATGGTAAATTTTTTGCAAAGTACCTTTTCTGCCCATGAATTGAAAACTAAAAAGGTAGATTTAGTTATACAAGTATGGCTTTATGTACAATTGTAGCCTCTTCCAAATTCTTCTTCTGTCACATGATTCAATGCATTGTCCTGAACTACTACTACTTCTCATATTCATGACCTGCTGGTTGATCACTGTGCCTTATTTTGCTCACACTGCACAGTTAGTTTTCACGTGAACAAGAACTTATTTTCTAATAAAGGCAAGTCCACGGACAACTGTTCTAGGTGGCTCTGACAACTAACCTTAGCTTATGGAACCTTTCTTACAGCACCTTTATGTGAGGAACACATCTTGGAAAGTGTATTATCAAGTGCCTACAACCAATAATATCAGACATATCTGCACTGAAGAATCATGACAGGAGATCACATTCAGACTATATGATTACAGAAGAACTTTTATCAACTCACAAGATTACATTGTCAAAAAATGCCAAAAGTAACTGTTTTTTTCCTTACAGGAATATAAAGCTATATAAATAATAAAACATCTATATCTCTTAAATACAGAAGAAATTAATACTGATGAAACTCCTATTGACATGAACTGTGGTGATTCCTGAGGTGCTGCGATGTATACCTTATCAGTGTGTCATCATCCACTATGACTAGCCAAGGAATTCTGGGAGAGCTATGATTCAAAAACCTTTCCAAAATGGCAAAAGTTTTCCCACAGTGACCTAAACAAAGAGAAATAACAGAATATACCTGTAAACAATGCGAGGTTTTGTAATAAACAAGTATTTGTTAAGTAAATATTTTACTCCACTATGCAAAGCATTTTGGAAATGACTGGCAAAACATTTGAGGTGCAAGTTCAATTACATCCTTCACTGTGATGGTGTCTGTTGGAACAAGGGCCACAAAAATGATCCAAGGGCTGGAACACCTCTGCTATGAGGACAGGCTGAGTGAACTGGGGTTGTTCAGCCTGCAGAAGGGAGCCTTCCAACACCTGAAGGGATCCCACAGGAAGGACGGAGAGGGACTTTTCATAAGGGTGTCTAGGCGATAGTACAAGGGAGAATGGTTTCAAGCTAAGGGAGAAAAAGTTTAGACTGGATCTTAAGAAGTTACTCAATATGAGGGTAATGAGACTCTGGAACAGGTTATCCAGGGAGGTTGTGAATGCCTCCTCCCTAAGGGTGTTCAAGGCCAGGTTGGATGAGACCTTGAGCAGCCGAATTTAGTTGTGAGGCAGCTCTGCCCATGGTGGGGCAGTTGGAGTAGATGATCTCTGAGATCCCTTCCAATCTAAGGCATTCTGTAATTCAACAAACTGTTCCAACATAACACTGCTTTCTATGCAGCACAGTTTTGAAGGATGCTCAAGTACGGAAATTCTTTGAATTTTGGAAACCTGAAAAATAAGCTTTATTCCATCTTCATCCTGTTAAGATGTTGGATAATATTGGATGAACTGCTACTCTTAATCTGAAAATCGGAAAATTAGGAGACAATGGTAGAAACATGTTCTGCAAAATACTCCACAGATACTTTGACAGCATTTCATGATGCATCAGACAAGCTCATTGCTTTTACATAAATATTTAAGTCTACATTAATCTAACATACTCATCAGCAGTCACTCAGATCACAGCAACTTCTTCTAAGGAAACACCTTAACATTTACAAGACTACAATAAAGATGGGCAAAAAAAATCCTTCACTAGGAATTGAGAAGTGAAATACCCCTGTTCAGAATGAGCTGGAGAAGAGAAACAAGAAGTACTAGATATCAGAAAAAAATCTAATTAAGGTCTTTATTCATCTAGATTACAGCTGATCATCTAAAGCAATTAATGCTATCAATATGGCAATTAAAATAATTTAAAAATACTGATTGGATGCTGTATTTGATGATATCAATACCTTTATTGATGATCTGGACAAGAGAATTGAGTCTATCATCAGTTAGTTTACAGATGACACCAAGTCAGCATTAAGTTTTGTTCTGCTGAAGGGTAGGAGGGCCCTGCAGAGGGACCTGGACAGGCTGGATGGGTGAGCAGAAGCCAATGGGATGAGACTTAACAAGGCTAAGTGCAGGGTTCCAACCTTTGGCCACAACAACCCCAGGCAGCTCTACAGGCTGGGGACAGAGTGGCTGGAGAGCAGCCAGGCAGAGAGAGACCTGGAAGCGCTGGTAGATAGTAGCTGAACATGAGCCAGCAGTGTGCCCAGGTGGCCAGGAGAGCCAATGGCATCCTGGCCTGGATCAGGAACAGTGTGGCCACCTTGAGTACTGTGTCCAGTTCTGGTCCACTCAAGGGAGATGTTGAGGTACTGGAACATGTCCAGAGAAGGGCGACAAAGCTGGTGAGGGCCAGCCTGGAGCAGAAGCCCTATGAGAAGAGGCTGAGGGAGCTGGGGCTGTTTAGCCTGGAGAGGAGGAGGTTCAGGGGTGACCTTATTACTGTCTACAGCTACCTGCAGGGAGGTTGTAGCCAGGTGGAGGTCAGTCTCTTCTCCCTAGCAACCAGCAACAGAACAAGGCGGGACAGTCTCAAGTTGTGCCATGGGAGATACAGGCTGGATATTAGGAGGAAATTCTTCAAAGAGAGAGTGATTTGCCATTGGAATGGGCTGCCCAGGAAAGTGGTGAAGTCACTGTCCCTGGAGGTGTTCAAGAAAAGACTGGTTGGGGCACTTAGTGCCATGGTCTAGGTGATTGGATAGCGCTGGGTGATAGGTTGGACTGGATGAGCTCGGAGGTCTCCCAACCTGGTTGATTCTGTGAAGTGATGTGGAGAAGGTCGAGCTCTCAATGACTTCTTTACCTCAGTCTTCAGTGACAAGGGCTCCAGCCACACTCCTGAAATCACAGAAGATAATGGCAGGGACTCTAACAAGGAACTGCCCATTATAAGTGAAGATCAGGTTCATGACCTTCTGAAGAACTTGGGAGTGTACAAGTCCATGAGATCTGTTGGGATACACCCACAGGTACTGAGGGAATTGGTGGATTGGTCACTAAACTGCTCTCTACTATATTCCAAAAGTCATGGCAGTCCAGGGAAGTCCCCACTGACTGGAAAAGGGGAAACAAAACTCCCATTTTCAAACAAGGAAAGGATGATGATCCAGGGAACTACAGGCCAGTCAGTCTCACCTCTGTGCTCGGGTAAGATCATGGAGCAGACCCTCCTTGAGGCACTGCTGAGACAGAAGAATAGTGAAGAGGTGATTTGGTACAACCAACATGGCTTCACCAAGGGCAAATCATGCCTGACAAACCTGGTGGCCTTCTATGACAAATTCACAACATCAATAGACAAGGGGAGAGCAACCAATGTCATTTATCTGGATCTTAGCAAAGCTTTTGGCACTGTACCACACAATATCCTGATCTCCAAGCTGGTGAAACATGGGTTTAATGGGTGGTCCACTAGATGGATTAAGAACTGGCTGGATGGCTGCACTCAGAGTGGCTGTCAATGGGTCCATGTCCAAGTGGAGGCCAGTGACAAGTGGAGTCCCTCAAGGATCAATACTGGGATTGGTCTTGTTCAACATTTTTGTCAGCAACATGGACAGTGCCATTGAGTGCACCCTCAGCAAGTTTGCTGATGACACCAAACTGTGTGGTGTGGCTGACACACGGGAGGGATCCATCCAAAGGGACCTAGACGTGCCTAGACCAAGTGCAGGGTACTGCATCTGAAATGGAGCAATCTCAAGCACCAATACAGGCCGGACAGTGACTGGCTTGAGAGCAGCCCTGAAGAAAAGGACTTGGGGGTGCTGGTGGATGAGAAGCTCAGTATCAGCTGCCAGTGTGCACTTGCAGCCCAGAAAGCCAACTGTATCCTGGGCTGCATCAAGAAAAGTCTGGGTAGCAGGTCAAGAGAGGGGATTCTTTCCCTCTACCCTGCTCTTGTGAGACTCCCACCTGGAGTACTCTGTCTAGTTCTGGAACCCCTATTATAAGAAAGATATGGACATGTTGGAACATGTCCAGAGAAGGGCCACGAGGATCATCAAAGGGCTGGAGCTCCTCTTCTATTAGGATAGACTGAGTTGTCCAGTTTGGAAAAGGGAAAGCATTCAGTATCTGAAGGGTGCCTACAAGAAAGCTGGTTAGGGACTTTTTAGGATGTTGGGTAGTGACAGGACTAGGGGGAATGTATCCAAGCTAGAGGAGGGTAGATTTAGATTAGATGTTAGGAAGGAGTTCTTCACCATAAGGGTGGTGAGACACTGGCTGCCCAGGGAGCTAGTGGAAGCTCCATCCCTGAAAGGTTTCAAGGCCAGGCTGGATGTGGCTCTGGGCATCCTGATCTAGTGGAAAGTGTCTCTGCCCATGGAATGGGGGTTAGAGCTAGACCTGTGCAAGTGGAAATCTTTGGCTATTGTCTCTCTGCCTCTAATCAACCCTGTAGAGGGCCAAAAAAACCGAACAGCTGAAAGTAATCCAGACATGAGGACAACTGATCTAGAAGGTGAGATAAAGCTAATAAGTCACAGTATGGACACTTTTAATTCAGAAGGTAACAGCTTGCAGCAAAGACTGTAAGCTAGAAACAATAGATGAAATAAAAGAAAAAAAATTCTAAAATTAATAAACTTATAGAAGCCATCACATGCTGTGCTGGTTTGAACTAATTGGAGGATATGAGTGAGAAAATTAGACTATAGGCTGAGAGAGGAAAACAGATGATGCTACTCCACTCACAGCTTTACTGAGAAAGAAAAAAAAATTGTTTTAAGAGTTGTAACCCAAATATAGATAAGAGAGATGGTTTCAAACTGCTCTGGGCTGTGGCTGCTCCTTGCTTGGCTCCTTTTTCCCTGTCTTCTGTAGCTGGTTCTCAATAATTCCACTAACTTCTTTTCTACTGCTAACCCCCCTTGGCTGATCTACCTTTGCCTATCTGCTGCATCAACAGATGGTGAGATAAGATTGGGGAAAGGGCGAAAGGTGGTGGGGTGGTTAGAAACCCCTCTTAGGGATTTTGATCTCTGGGAGGGGTGTGGTGTTTCTGTATTAGATTTTCACCGTATATATCTGTAAATATCTGTTATACATTATAAATATCTGCTTGTATATTGAGCATTGTTGTAAATATAAAGCTTCATTTATCAACTTCCAGCCGTTCTGAGTCCTCGTCTGGGTTATATCAAAGGGTGTGAGGGGGGCAGGTAACTGCTAAACCACCACACATGCATAGCTTTTTCCTATCCAAACACAAGTTAATTTGAAACCACATTATTTGCCATTTAAAAAATCTTTCAATTTAAATATTTGGATGTTGTGCTTAAATCAAGACATACTAGGCACAAGCATATAATTTTTGAATATCACATGTCAAGTTTATGCTCTGGAACTGGTTGCCACTGTCTGAAGAAGTCTTTTGAAACAGATGACTTGTGCAACTATTGATATTCTTACTCATGACCCTACCCCACGTAATATCAGTTCTTGTCTCTTGGGATATATCGGTGTACCATGCTTTCACATTCAAAGTCTTTGCATTTTTCCTAAAAAGAACATCCTACCTACACAGGTGCAGTGGGTTTACACCACTTAAGAATTTGGGATTTACTCCCCAAAGGTAAATTACCACACTACTCAGAATTATGAAGACAAAATTATTATTATTTACAAAGTAGGCTAAATAAGAAAAGGTAATAAACATTACACACACACATATATATACACACATATACATTTACGACAAGACAAAAATCCAGCTAATTCTCCAGAACAAAGTCCAGAAACTCCCCCTGTACAAACCCAGACCCCTCTGTAGTCCAAAGGGCTGTTGCTAGCTAAGACAATATTATCTCTTCCCCCCTCTGTCTTACCAATAGCCTAAACAAATGGTGGTCCAGAGCAGGCAAGGCCAGAAGGGAGAGAGTGTGGGAAAAGCAGGCAAGCAAGAAGGCAGAACATTCTGAACCTCAGATTATATAGAAAAATAACCCAACAAAATGAGATAAATCCATCTCTGATGTTCTGTTCAGCCCCCTTTTGGGATGGACTTTTGAATTCTCTTGCAAATTGTATTTACAGTCAAGACACCAGTCTTTAAGACTGTAACAACAGATGAGCTGCACTCTTCATTCATTTCCTGTATGGCAAAGAATTCCTTTAGTTTAGTCTGCACAAATGTGCCACAGAAATTCAGAAATTATGTACTACATATGAAATACACATGCCATCCATAAGATCTATCAACTTCAGACAGTTATTTGCACAGAACTGACAACAGCAGTCAACAGCTCACCTCTGTCAGTGTTAGGTATGCCTAAATCTATAGTAGGAATGGAGATGTCTGCATAGTCACTGTAGTATTCAATAAGGGCAGCTTCTCTTTCCCAAGTCTGCTTTACCACTGGTACTGCAAAACAATAGTTAACATTGAAACAAAGTAATTTGGTTAAAATAATACTTGATCAAAATATTTATACATGCTGTTAACTGCCATGTTCATTCACATGGTAACAAAAAGGCTGCTTCAAATACGCTATCATGGTCCTAAGTGTTCATTCTTTTCACACTCCTACAATATTTAGACAGAAGCAATTTTACATTATTATGAAAGCTAGTCAAGGCAGTTTCATTTACAGAATAACTTCTTTTTTTTTTTTTTAATATGACTATAGTTCAATTTGTACTACAATTAAAACTCTGATGTTTACATTTATGCTAACCAAAGTATGGAATCCATTACTTTTATGCTTGATATGGTAGACATTTTAGCACATCAGCATGAACACTATTAGAGACCAATGACTCTTCCAGTGTTACAACTGTTACATTTTGAAGACAGCACATCCCACTGTGGAGAGTATAAAATATTCTGAATCACACAATGACCAGATGAACCTTTTCAAATACTACAGGTGTGTAATGTACATCATATCTGACAGCAATGACATATCAATGCTCAAAAGTATCTGTCACTGGAGACACACTCATAGAAGGACTTTGATATCATACAACCAGCTTTGATCCCATGGAGATTCTGTTCAAAGGAAGGCAGCCTAATGCTTCTCTGCAGAAGCAATCCCTTTTTTATTAGTTTGCCATTCATTTCAAATTGATCACACAAAATCCTAATGCTGATGCTATGAATGTTTAAACTATATCTGAAAGTGAATAACCTATGGGTGACACAAAGAAAAGCCAAATGCTTGCCAAGTGTTTGGAAGAGAACTATCAGATTAAAATAATGATCTTCTTTTTCCATTTTAAAAATCAAGTAGTCAGGTCTTAGATGAGCAACTGGTCTGAAACCCTGTGCATTCTGCTGTCATTGTTTTCTGATTTATGTTCTTTGACATCATCCAGTGGGTCTCATTGGTAGCAGATAGTTCTTTAAATACAGGAAATATGCATGTTCCCTTTGCTGCTACATAACTCTGATGCTTGTGAATAATTGATCTTGCCCCTTGCTGGAATCACCTATCACCTAATTTGATATTTGCTGCTATATTGGGTTTGCATGGCAAGGTTTTGGTAGTGAGTGGGCTACAGGAGTGGCTTCTCCAAGAAACTGGTGGAAGCTTCTGTTATGTCCAAGAAAGTGAATGCCAGCCAGCTCCATGGACCTGCTGCTGGTCAAGTCCAAACCCATCAGTGCCAGCAGAGGTGTGCATTTGGGATGAAGTATCTCAGAAGTGAAAAATGTTGCTAGCAACAGCAATTGTAGCCAGAGAGAGGAGTGAGAGTATCTAAGAGAAACAACAATTGCACACACCAAGGTGTGGAGGTAATCCAGGCACTGGAGCAGAGATTTCCCTGCAGCCCCTAATGAAGACCATGGTGAGGCTGGCTGTCCCCCTGCAATCCAAAGAGGACCTGATGTCATAACAGGTGGATGACCAAAGGAGACTGTGACACTGGGAAGTTTGCACTGAAGCAGGCTTCTGGTAGGACCTGTGGAATCTTGAAGAGGAGAGTCCACACTGAAGCAGTCTCTTCCTGAAGAACTACACTCCATTGAAGGGACTCATGCTGGAGCAGTTCATGAAGAACTGCAGCTCAAGGGAAGAACTTGTGTTGGAGAAGCTCATGGAGGACTGCCTCCCATGAAAGGTACCTGACAATGGAGCAAGGAAAGACTGCAGGGAATCCTCCCCCTGCAGAGGAAGAAGCAGCCAAAACAGTCATGTGATGAACTGACTGCAACCCCCATTCCCCATCTCACTGTGCTGCTGCAGAGGAGGAGGTAGAGAAATTGGAAGTAAAATTAAGACTAAGAAGAAATGAGGGGTCGGGGGGAAGCTAACTTAAGATCTAGGGTTTACTTCTCATTATCCTACTCCGATTTGATTTGTCATAAATTAAAACTAATTTCCCCAAGTCCAGTCTGTTTTGCTGAAAGATATCCCTGCCCTTATCTCAACGCATGAGACTTTTATTATATTTTCTCTCCCCTGACCCTCTCAGGAGAGGAGTAACAGGGTGGCTTTGGTGGGCACTTCACATCCAGCCAGACTCAACCCACCTGTTCTTTAAGTGGAGGAACTATTTACATAACTTGCCTTTGCTGCTATAATTCTGATGCTTGCTCATCCCCTTGCTGAAATCATCCATCACCTAAATCAATGTTTGCAGTCTACCTACTTGTTCACTTTTTTCTGCTCTGATCACAAAGACTTGAAGGATTTATTATTCTTGACTGACCAACAGTCAGCTTGATAACACTAAAACAAACTAAAGGTAACTGTTAACACAGAGTAATAAAAATTCAATACACTTGTGGTAAATGCTTTAGCACCTGAAATAAATATGTCACTTCTTCAGCACTGTGCATTGGCCAATGCTGCTTTTAAAAGGTTTTAAAGAAACATAAAACTGCTCTCAATTTTTGCATAAAATATCCAAAGGGAATTATGTTTTAAAAAGTATTCACATAACATTATGGTGGAGTTTTGAAATGCAAAGCCAGGAATTTCATAGTGCATTAACTCTTCCTCCAATGTAATAAAAAGTCACATTACATCATATAAAATTGCATAATCAGGCATTAACTGGCAGAGAATGCCATGTAAACATTATTTTTTTCCAACTAGAATAAGAAAACAAGTAGGCAGCAAATTATTTTCTCATTTTGTGGAAATGTTCTACTTAATAAAATGTTTCTCAAAAGACCAAACCAGAAAGCTGTCAGAAAATGAGGCCCCAGTACAGAAGCATTACAGATAGACAAAATGCTTCCAGATTCTCCCAGAGATAAACCTGTAAAAGGCTTTTACCTTTCTCCAGTCAAGGACCTCAATCTCAATAAGGTGCTTCAGCATGCAAATAACTACTTGCTATTACAGACTAAGCCTCTCAATTGCTTCGGTGGAGTCCTCATTTGTATGAACAAAAAAGAGTCC
Organism: Psilopogon haemacephalus; assembly: GCA_013396835.1. NCBI lineage: Eukaryota > Metazoa > Chordata > Aves > Piciformes > Megalaimidae > Psilopogon > Psilopogon haemacephalus. The sequence continues at coordinate 99,829 of VWZI01010447.1, forward strand.
ACTGAAGCAAGGACCTGAGTCTCATCTCACTAAAATGGTATCAAAATGGGGCTACTAGCGAAGAGTCTCTCCCTTGATTGTTTTGATGGAAATGTCACCATCCAGACTGATGTCTACTGTAAATTGAATCCCACAATATTCCTAGCAATTCCTAACAAATTGAATGTACCAAACAAAGAACACCTGCAAGAAATTGTGGACTAGGAGTTGATTTATCAATGTATTAATGCTTATGATCACACACAAGCTTTAACACTGCGCCACAGACATCTAGAGGTCAGCTCTAAGCTCTTAGTTCTATTTAATTTCTGCTGCTTCTAGAATCTTGATGCATGTTTGCAGTCTTTACATTTTCTTATATGATTATACAAGGTATGTATAAGGAGAGCTGTATCTGAAGTGAATTCTCAAGTAAAATTTAGCTGCTTTTACACATCGAATTCTAAGCTTTAACATTGCATTAATGTAGTTTTTGGCATACAATAAAAAATGACTTACCAGGTAAAAAGAGCTCTCTGAAGCTGGCATCCATTAATCTTTCAAAATCTTGAGTTAGATTTTCCTCTATTGCATAACACTGGAAGCTGTGAGGAAAGTTCAAGAATTTTCCTCAGTCTTCAACAGGTGTTTCTTGAAGGATGTTTATACTACCTTTTTGAAGCCACATATTCTTCTCTGTCTTTCTATGTTTGTTTGGATTTTAGTTTTAATTTTGATGTAATAAAAGAAATATGGATCCAGAAAGCAGAACTCTTCAGTGAACTCCAATTACAGGACAGTCAATTTTGTTTTGTCAAAAGCTACTTTAAAGATAGCCAAATCAGGTGATTTAAAAAATACTAAAAACGTGCAGTAATATTAAGAAAAAAAAATCCACAGAATTAATTTTAAACAAAAAAAAAAAATCCCAGCAACTGGGAAGTAGTCTAAATTTAGAAATGACAGAACCTACAGTTTTAGATGCCTCAGTAAAGACAGAGTTAAGAAATCAGCTGTTACCGCTATCTTGTCCTCTGACAACAGATGTAGCAAAACACTGCAAAATTTGTTACTATTATTTGCCACTACTTTTTTCTGTTTGTTTGTTTGGGCCAATAGCCATCACTTCAAATTACGTTTATGAACAAATTAAGCCTAATTGTGACAATATTATGTACCTAGCATATTCAAGGGCATACAGAACTCAAGTAAATTTCTGGTAACAAATGCATTGCTGAATTTCCTTATTGACAGAATGTCTAGAAGTAAACTCAAATGGACTGGTAGATGGCATCAAGTAGCAGGAGTGTCTTCTGCTGCATCAGTGAATTTGGAATTTTTCCTTCCAAGTTCTATACACAGTGGATCACACTCAAGTTAGCTGAACCTTATAGTGTATTAGCTGATGTTGAGTATTTCTCCGTCTTTATTTTCTGTGCCTCTGTGAAGGAAGCTAATACTTACTGAACATATCTTGTTGGGCTATGCTAGGTCTTTTTGTTTCTGTCTTTTACCACGGACATCATAGTCATATTTTCATGGTGAGTACCACTATTTAGGGAACACTACAATTTCCAGATGAAACACACAAGATTGCTGCACACGTGGGAGACTCCTGATCTGGGCCATGGCTTGTGGTAGTACAGATGATCAGATTTTTTCCAAGAGAAAAAAATTCCTATTTCAAGCATTATAAAACACATGTGCAACAGAGTAGTGACAAAAGCAGTATGACAACATAAGCTGCTTAATGTTTCACTGGAGGAGAGGGCAGAGTAAAAGGAAAGGGGAGGGAAGACACCCCCTCAGCTTGTTCAGATTACTCAGTCAGCCATCACACAGCTCCACAACTGTCACTGCTAGTACAAGAAACAGAAGTGAACCGATTATCAGAGAGAAACACACTGAATGATATTAACAGCTGCTGTGCTACTTAACACTGCAACAGCTTCAAATGGTAACAACATAAACTAACTTCATGTATATTTAAAATTCAGACATTCAGGTTCAAGATTTTTTACCAGCCAGTCACTAACAACGAAACAATTGACCACAACTTTTCATCTTACATGTTTCACAAACTCATGAAGAATTTTGAAGAGCAAAAAAATGCTACCTGAAGCATAAGCTGTTTACAGTTCTGAAGCTTTCATGTTTCACAGTGGACTTTTCAAACATTTAATCCCAAGAGCTACAGAGGGGACATGTATCTTGTCTTTTAAATATTTATTTAATAAACTATATTGCACAGCACTACCTTGACCAACCAACAACTTACTTCTGTCACCATGAAATTTCCGACATGTTTTTACAGCAACAAAAACATCTTCCTTTTTCACTGGCTCGCCCTATATGAACAGAACAAAAAAATAATTTTTAAATTACAGGCTCTGCCTGTTAACACTTACCAGGTTGAGTATGTCCCTATATCTAATGAAACAGGCATTTAACATATGGTACTTACACAAAGTGGTAGAAAATTCCTGAATGTTGTTGCACAATGGTCAGTCTTGTATGAGTTTACATCGTCTGTGCAGAACTCAGGCACTGGAGTAAGACGTGGTCCTTCTCCTTTCTGCCAAATATAGAGGGCGATCTATCAAAACAGAAAAATTGTATGAGCAATGAATTCTCAGGGCATACACAGGAATCATACCACAGGACAAACTTAACAGGAAAACTGGAAAATATGAGATGCTGTATAAGATTTGCCTCTTAGATGATTAATAAGCTGCACACCTTATTTCTTGCTCACATTTCTAAAGCAAAGATGAAGGTGTTTTTGCCACAAAACAAATTCTATACACAGACAAATTTCACAGAGCTACATTAATCTTGTGTATTTAAGCACATCAAAACAACTCATCTTTAACTTCAATAACAAATGGTAGAATGATTATTCAAATCTTCTTTTAAATTAAACAAAAATCCTTAGAGCATTCTCTTTCTAAATTATTTTGATAATTTGGAATAGCTAGGCCTGTGTGGAAATTTTCAGCTTTTCAAAATAGACCCGTTCTCTGGTGTCAATTTTAAATGCTCCAACTCAGTAATGAAACTCTGAGAAGCTATAAATTACAATGAAGAATACTATAACAAAAAATGGCATCTTACAGTAGAGTCTTCTCCATTTTAAATGCAACATCAAAAAAATACACCAGACAAAATTTATAGAGAAAAAAGGCAGAAGCAAAACGGTGCTGTCCAAAAAAAAGAAAAAAAAAATCCCTTTGTATTTACATTCAATTAATAATTTAAAAAATTCAATCTGCACTTCATGGCACTTCAAGAACACTTAGACTTGCCAAGCAATTCTATTGCAACACTTTTACAACGCTTATAATTTTGCTAGACTAAGTGCTGAGGACATATAAGTTCTATGCTGTGTTCCTACCTCAGAACTGCTAAAAGATTAACTTCATTTCACATAAATGTATTTGGAAACTTGCAGAAACAAAATTCTTCACAAAAAAAAGGAGAAAACAATCTCAGTAAGAATGTGGATTTGTGTCTTCCCAGCTGCCCTATCATGTATTTCCAATTCCAGATGTTCTTTAGTCTCTCTTGAAGATAGGCCAAAGATGTGAAAGAATCTTTGAACAAGAGCTGTCTGTCTGAGCATATGATGCAGGAGATTTAAATTCTAGGTTTGCCTCTGCGTAACTGAGAAGTTACAGCTGCTGGTTTTCAAGAGTGCCTATATCAACAAACCATAGTGTCCCGGTATGGGTGTGACAAACACCCTAGAATTGGTCCAATCCCTGGGCTCTCTCCTCCCGCTCCTGTCCAAGGTCCAGTAGGGGTTGAGGGGCGGGGGCACCCCACGTGGCCCCGGGACCCAGGGAGACCTCAGGCTCCACGTATGCGTGGAGTTTTTGAACCTACTGGTCAGCTAGACAATGCTGAATACCTATTGGACAGTTTCATGCGCCCCCATAGGGTATTTAGGCAGGGATCAGCAGCTGTTAGGGGCTCTTCCTCCTCTCCTCACTCTTCTCCTCGTTCGCCGTTGTGGCTGTGAAGAGCCCAGCCACGTGCAAAGCAGCGATCAGCAGGCAGCACACAGCAAAGCATAGCAATTCTCCAGAAAAGCGGCAAGACTAATCCCCTTCTCTCTCTCTCTCTCTCTCTCTCTTTCTCCCCCTATCCGGGCTAAGTCGGTCTTTTCCCTTCTTCCCCTCGGGTTCGGGAAGGAGCGTTTTTTCCCCTCGCGCCCTGTGGGTACTTTATAGGCGTGGTCGGGATCTATTTTGTATGTAACTTCTCTGTTCCCTAAGTTCTGACTGTTAAATTGTTGCACGTGGCGTTTTGAGCAACTCGTGCATTTGTTTCTGCTGACCGGAACCCAAAGAACCTCGGGGGGCACTAGGACCCCCCCTCCACGGGATATCGAACCTAATTAAGTGATATCTCGTGACACATAGCTATACTGGGAGAGAGACACTCCATGTCACCTTACGAAACTGAGTTGTTGTGCAGAAAGTAAGATTCATGGAACCAACAAAAAGGTGTAGCAAAGGAAGCTACTGCACAAAGGCGAACAGACTCCTCCCACAGGAGGAAAATGAGTCATGGGTTCTAGCTGCTCTTTATCATGTTATTTACAAATATTCCAATAACTCGCACACAGAAAAGGGAAGTTAAGTACTTGGAATATAGGGCACAACCAAACGCACACCAAAGGCAATGAAAATTTGCCTTTTTCTCACTTTTTATGCAAGCTTAGATACTACCAGCTTTAAAACCTCTCAGGGCCACAATTCAGCTCCTCTTTTAGCAAATAATGCAATCATTAAGCTATTAAGAGGGCACAGCAGTTCCCTCTCCCCAGTGTTCAGCAAGAATTCAGCACAAACCCAGAGCATTACGTATTGTGTGGACAAGCCCAAGTCATCAAATCAGTTAAGGACTTCTAAGTTTGATTACGATTTTCTTGTCCATCTCACTTATGTTTCAACATCCTCAGAAAAGCACAACAACCTGCAGACAGAGACTTCTGGAACTCAGAATAAAACAGAAGTGTCTTTTTTTTTTGCTGGAGAATACAAGCATATTTTGAAACCTAACCTTTCAGCTTTGAAAGAATTTCAATGAAGGTACAGTTGCATATTAGAACACAACTAACTGATGACTTCTTAATCCAGATACTGGTTGTAGCCAAGCTGTCCTAACAACACATACGCTCTCAGACTGTCTCAGCTGCAAAGTAAAAACATATAATTTGCCCTGACAGGTTGTATTAATGTATTTTTCCTTGTAACTGAGCAGATGTATGCAGCTGGGAGCTGTGAACACCAACGTGCTCACTAACACTGCTGACAGTGACTTGCTAAACCACTGTAATTCAGCTGTAAGTTCTTTCAATATAAGGACTTTTGTAGCTTGCTTTCTACTTTCTCTTATCCTCTTTATTATTAAGTGGTCAATTTATTTGCTGGTTTAGTAATTCTCCTTGTCCTGGTTTCAGTGGGGATAGCATTAATTGTCTCCCTATTAGCTAGTACAGTGCTGTGATTTGGATTTATTATGAGAATAATGTTGCTAAGACATTGATAAGACATTTAGTTGTTGATAAGCAGTGCTTATCCTAGGTTAAGGACTTTTCACTTTCCAACCCTGCAAGTAAGCAGGTGCACAAGTTGGGTGGCAGCACAGCCAGGACAACTGACCTGAACTAGTCAAAGGGATATACCACATCACAGAACATCATGCTCAGCACTCAGTACATAAACTGGGGAAAGTTGGGTTGCTTGCCCAGGCATGAGTCAGCCTGTTGTGAGCAACTGCACTGTGCAACTGTTGTGAAAACACACATGATCTTTGCATTACAGATGAGTTCAACAAAGTACTAAAGGGAAGGCCCACTCTATAAGAAAGAGTTTGTGACATTTAACACAAACACACTTGTGATAGAGAGTAGCAAACAAACACACACAGATCTCCAAGGTTAGCTTTTTGCCTTGTCACCACATTCACTTTACAGCACGTAAGTGGTTCTTAACCCTGCCTTGTAGAACAGCAGCAAGGAAAGGGATTTCTAAAGAGCTTTCTATACATTTTAATGAGATTATATTGGTTTAGAAATCAGTCTGAATGAATCTCAGCCAGATGAATCAACAAAGAAGCAACGCTCCTGCAGCACAAAGAATATTTAACGATTGTAACTTAACATGAATTATTTATGAAAGTTCATAATTTCCCAACGGATAATGAAATCTTCAACAGAAAGCCTTAGAATGGTGTGAAGCCAAACGTGTTTCGGAAACGGGGTCAGAATGTAATTTTCAGTTGTTCAGATGACAGACTGTTCATAAAACAATGGAAACGGATTTACAATAAAAAGACAAAAAATAGTCTTAGCTTCTAGTTCAAATCAAGGACTATGCTGTATATTGTTCAATTACAGAAGCCCAAAAAACAAGCAGCAGCATGACAGAAACCTCCTGGTGTATAGGTACATCAAGACAGGCTTTCCAGATAGAAAGTGACATAAATGTTACGGATGTATGAAATAGAGACTTGGAAAGTATTAGGGTGAAAAAAAACTGATAAAGAGCACAATAAAATACCAAATACTAGAGACATGTTTTAGTAGGACCCTGTAAAATTAAAACATCTTAAAACTTTTATCATCCTTCATGAATTTAGATGTTGCACACAACTATTAAAGGCCACAGATTTTATCCCTTGATTTGTGTCAATCTCGACTCAGACAAAAACAATGTAGAGATAAAAATGACTTAAGAAGGAGATGATAATTCATAAAAGAAATGTGGAGGAATGGAACTGTCTCCAGAGAGACACAAGGCTGTGGAGAAAGAATGACTACAGGGCTGAAGTAGGTTATCAATGGCAATAAATCCGAAACGAAACATATGCAAAGAACTGCTAACAGAATAAGAAGTGGATGGAAGTAATTTTGCCAGTTGTGTGATCAATTGTTTTCCATTAAGTAGTCTGTGGCACATAAAAGGAATGTCTGCTAATGATTTATTATTGTTTTTATGACACTGCATTCAGAGGCTTTGTCAGTGCTAAGGTAGACCTGAATGCCACAAATGATTTTGAGGTAATTTACTAAAAGAAGAGTAACAGTGTGAAGCTCAAGGTCTTGCATTTAGAAAAATTAACAAGAGGAAAGGAACAGCAGTTGGCTTGCTTCATGTAGCAACAGGGAAAGCTGAAAGGAGTCCAACTGCATTTGAGAAATAACGGGAAACTATGTGAAAGAACAGTGATAGCACAAAACCATATTCATTTAAATATGCTACAAATGTACGCTTTATAAATAACCTGTAGATTTATGCTGGAAATGAGAAGGTCTATAACCATTACAGAATACAGATCTGGAACACCAGCAGTAGTTTGAAATAGGCATTTGAGGGTTTTTTTGTTTGTTTGTTTTTTTTTCCTGGATCAGTACTACAATTTTTAGCTGACTTGTCCAGTTTTAAAAAATTAAAACAATTTCAACATCACTCATAATTTCAGGCCCAAAGCAGTAATCTTCTTCCAGACTAGTCCCTCCCCTTATGCCCTATTTCAGGAGTTTCCCTTGGTAACAGTACAAATATTCTGAAGGCAGTTAAAAAAAAAAAAACAACACTTCTGAAAAAGTAGCATGAATATTCTTTCAGATCATCACATTCCTCTCCTCTCATGTTCCGTTCACTGGACTGACTCATACACTGAAAGAACTCATTAACTACCTTCTAAAACTGTTGCAAACTAGAGGTTTAAAAAAAAAAAATCCAGACTGCCACAGTGCAAGTTGCAGGGTTGATTGTTCACATAACAGTCAGATTCCTCAAACTATTTAATGCAAACTCTATCATACTTAGCTTTTAAGGTTCTGACTTAAAAAGTGAGTGAGGCTGACTAGTATCTGAGCTACTAGTCATGTCAGCTTATGCTTTGTGAATTGGAAGTCTCTCTCCTTTAAAGAGCAAGCCTTAGGAGACACCTCAAAGTACACAACCAAATATGTATTGAACACACAATTTTATTAATGAAATGCTTGAAATATAAAGTAATACGATACTCTAAACAAAGGGAAAGAAATCAAATATACCATTGCAGTCAAACTTTTTAGCAACGTCTGTGAAAGATCTACTTCCATTATCATTTATAACCATTCAAAAACACAGACTTGAGACAATTTTCTCTTTCATCACATCACTACTTACCTCATGCTTTAAATCTATTGTAAAGTCTGATTTGAGTGGTTCGCTTTTCAACTTCTTCGCAAGCCTATATAATTAGAGAAGAAGAAATTTACTCAAAAACACACGACTTAAAACCAAAATCAGTCACTAGTGTCTGCAGCAAAGTGTGGCTGACGTTACTGATCATCTTAAAAGAGGGAGAAAAAATAAGTAAATTACACTTTTCCATTTATTGCCCCAAGAAGAAACTTATATTCCTTTATCACACTTTTTTCAACTGAGCACAATGTCATGATGTTAGCATTACTTTTCAGTACATCCTTCCAGAAAATTCTTATCTGAATTAGATGGAGTCTGGCATAACATTTTCTCCAGATGAAATGCAGCAGTTTGAAGCTTATTATTGATCAGCATCTCAAACAGAGATGCTTCAGACAATGCCCTCTTTTTGTGTATTCCAAAGCATAGTATTTTCAGTTTATGAAAATATCAATCCTTGCTACAATGAGCTGTCTTCAACTTCAGAGATCTATGAACTTTTCAAAAATAATTTTAAATTTAAGCCTCTAATCTTAAATAAATATCTCTATAGTAGATAAACAAGACTTCTGGAGGGCAATGCAATCACTCTAAGATGCAAGAGTAAAATTACTGCATAGGAGAGAATACATTTTTTAAATGACAAAAAATAGCACTGAGCTAGTTGAAAGACTAGTACTGAGTAACTATTAAGTAGCTCACGCAACATTTATGTAAGCAAAGAGAAGCAGAAGAAATCATATAGACACAAATCTATTTCCATGCCCTTGACTACTAATGAATTCTTATATGCTTGCTTACAGTGATTATGTTTGGAACATGTAAAATAAGGAATAAATGTAATTTAATCAGAGCAGTATCTTCTGGGTTGGTTTATAGTGGGAGCACAAGTCTGCATAGGCATACCTAGAACTAGCTGTGCTTGTTTGAATGTCTTGCTCATCACTTTAGATTCTCCAAGTAAGTAATGGCATGAATGCCGATAACGAGCAAAAGCTCAGTATAGGCTCTGCTGACAAATCCGTAAGTAAATTCTAAGCTGTTTGTGCCACAGCTAAGCTGCAATCAGCAGCTTGAGTTCAAACACAGTTCAAAATTAGAATCTGAGTTTGTGCATCTACAAGGTCTGCAACAAGACCTTCAACGGTACTGAAGGAACACCTTCCTCTTTTATAAAAAGTAAAAGATAAAACCATATGACAAGCACAACTTGTTAAAGTAATACTTATTACCATCTAGAAAAATAGTATAAACACATTTAATTACAACAAATAAGATTGATTGAAAATTAAATTCTTACTTGTTAACAAGTGGAATGCTAAGTGCCCAACCAGCAGCAAAATCTGGAAATTTAAAGACTGTAGGATTTTCAGCAAAGGCATAATGGTGGATTATTGTAGATTCTTCATCATATAATGCTTTACCTAAAAACCACTCCTGTAAAGGAATATAGGAAACAAGTCTGTTCATTTGCAGCATCATTTTAATGAAGATGACAACTGCATTCATGCTGCATAAACCAAACCTGAAAACAAAAACAAGGGAAGCGTATTGTTCACACTAATCCAGAAAAAAAAGGCATTCCATAAGAAATCAAACTTAAGGCAGTTCTCTGAATTCAAATACACACTTTATTTTCAAATTCCACCATAGGCACTCTAATTCTTTGGGGCAGCAGTCTACCATCCTGTTACAATGACCAGAAGAGGAGGGGCACACAGCATTTGGTTTAACCTTGCTTCTGTCTTCCGTTACGAAAGCACAGATTGAATCAATCTGCCGTTGAAATACAGATGGGTTGAGGTTGGAAGGGACTTTCTGGGATCATCTAGCCTAAATTCCCCTGCTCCAGCAGTGCCACCTGTACAGTAGATTGACCAGGACCCTAGGACGAATCTTGGTTTCTGTAGTTTTTTTAGGAACCTGGGCCTTCCTCAAACCACGACAACGGTAAAAAGGTATTTCCTGATGTTCCCATGCAGTTCAGATCTCAGTGCTTGCTTTGAGGTCTTTTACATAAATCAGATATTCCTGCCTGGTTTTGAGTTTTACTGCAGCCAATGTCCTCAGCTTTCAGTGCAGCCCATTCTCTTAAACTTTCTCCACAGTCCTGTAGGATGCTTTCACACTTCAGTTCTCACTCAGTATTACATTCACATCAATCTCAGTAGTTCAATTATGAATCTCTACATACCCAGGTTAAAAAGATGCAGATTCACCCACCATCCACATGCCCCTTGCAGACCTTTTATTATGATTAATGTATACCAGCTTTTCAATATGCAGACTGTTGGCATTTAAAAATGAATAATGAATGAGCTCATTCTGGTCTAACTCAAATTTTGTGCCTGATGGACTACTACCGTACATAAAGGAATCAGTTATGGATTCTTACACTAAGATTGTGATTACTATTGTAGAAAAGCAAAACCTATTTTCCTTTTAATGCAGGTTGGAAGACGAATTGGTAATGTAATAGACTTTACATGTAATGCAAAATGAGAGGTTCAAACCGGCCTAAGAGCAGCATTTAGGATAATTTTTTTTTGTCTCTATTCTGAGAACATCAGTTAGGAGTAGGTGTTTCTGAAAAAGAAATAAATGGATATTCTAAAGGCATAAATATACTCATTCAGTCATTTTGAAGTCTCTTTTAAAATGTAAGATCTTTGAATCATCTTTATTACCATTTTAGAGAGGAGTTGTGAGAAAACATGACAAGGCCATATGCTTGCAAAAGAAGTAAACAGACTAAAGTGAGATCTGAAAGAGAGTTCAATACGTGGTCAAGGTAACAATAAAGGTACAAAACATAGTTCTCACAGGAGGTTTTTGTTTCTTTTATCCCAGACAAAGGAAGAAGACCAAGTTTGACATTTTTCTGAACACTGAAAATTCTAAATATTAACTAACCCGTTTTCTGTTAGTTGCATTGCCAAATTTATTTTGTTCCTTGGTGACTTTTCTCTTTTGTCCCCCAAGTCTTTGGATGGTGTTTCTTTTCCAGCAGATAAAAAAACCCCCAAAACCTGTCTTATCTCCAAGACAGTTTAGAAACAGAATGAAAATAAAATATCCTCCTGTATTAGATCAGAGACAGCTAGTCAAACTAACATTGGTCCTTTTGTCTGATGTTAATCAAAATGCATTGCAGTCAGGAAAATGGGGACAGAGGACAGTATGGCAGACTATATTAATCTTTCTACTAATGCTACATCATTTTCAGGCTATCCACAGAAGGAATCTTTTCTCTGCTCAATTCTAACAGTTCTTCAGCAGCTAGAGAGGCACTCATACTGCTTCTTGTTAAATACTTGCTCACTCTCAGTCAGCCTCAGCAACAGCAATCTAGCCCCCTATTTTAAGCTATCTGGATACATCTTTACCAGTGTTTGGAGCTCTAAGCAAGCCAGGCAGTTATTAAATTTTAGACTGCAGAAACTGTTCTGTAACTAGGAACTCTAAAATTCTGTGTATATAATTTTGTACTTTAAATGATTCCACATTTCATCTAAAAACCTATTCAAGCACATTGAATGGACAGTTAAACATCAAAATTTTTATTTCACCTTAGACACATCGAATCTTCCAAGTGTTTCTAGCAGCTTTACAACTTGTACTCTTGTATCTTCTTCACAGAAGAAAATCCATGAGGAGTTCTCACTATAGGTAACAGAGAAGCTAATAAAAGAAATTAACATTTCACTAATAAACTGCCTTATGAACAGAATGACAGATACAATCCACATTTCCCAAATATAGGCACTTTGCAATCCATTATTCATTTACACAGAAGTTGAAACTGTTACTATTAACTTAGAATTATATATTAAAGGTTTACAGCAGATGGATAAAGGATACTGCTTCTGCTGCTGTTTATATACCATCAGTTATTCCAGAAAGAAGGGAATAGAGATACATAAATGTAATATTCATTCAGAAATGTTGAGGTACTACAGATCTAATAGCCACCTATGAATTCAGAAGTTTATAGAAAACAGTTAACTTTCCCCTCTGTATCTTAACTTTCTTCCAAGGATTCCCCATTGCAGAGCACCTAACACCACTGCAACAATCATGGCAATGCCTAATGACAGGTTTTCTCACAGCTGTTTGACACTGATCACCCCCAACCTAAAATCTTCATCAGCTATTCCAGCACTATGAAACTACACAAAATGAAGGGACTCACCTGCTTTTCTGACGCTAATTAGCTGACGCTAATCTCAATGCAAGATTCCTTACTTCTCTACTACTCCCAGCTTAATTATTTCACTACTTAACAAAACAAAGACATACTAATTCATGACATCTTAATGGAAAAGAAAAAACAATCTTTACTTGTTCAGTTTCTTTTGCATAACTTCTACACTGATTTAATTAAGTCATCTGAGGAGAGGGGTAGGAAAATTAGCACCTATAAACATCACAGATTTCTTCCTCAACCGCACCATCTACTGATAAAATTAGCAAAGAAAATAAACAACAAAATAGGGTGGTAAGATCATTTATATTTTAAGGAATTGCATTTGCCTAAAAGAAGAACAAAAATGAAAAAGCAAAACAGAGCTAAACAAAACCTAAAGAACAACATCAAAAAAACACCACCACCAAGCATACAAAATAAATGAAAAAATGAAAATAAAAAAACCTCAAACAAACCAAACAAAAAAAATCAAATCCACTATCTGACAAATACTTATGCTAGAACATATGATATATGTCTCTGCAGGTCTTTTAATCTGATGCTAGAAGCATTAGGTGGTTGCCAGGGACTAAAGTAGTTCAGTCTTTTCCCATCTGGGACAAGCCCTGGTTTTGGCTAGGATAGAGTCAATATTTTTCAGAGTAGATGGCACAGGGCTACCTTTTGGATTTGTGCTGGAAACTGAGTTGATAACACACAGGGATATTTTCATTATTACTGAGCAGGGCTCATGCAGACTCAAGGCCTTTTCTGCTTCTCACTCCACTCCATTCCACCAACTAGTGGTCTGGAGGCACACAAGAAGTTGGGAGGGGACATAGCTGGTACAGCTGATGCCAGCTGACCAAAGTGGTATTTCATACCATATGATGTCACGTTCAGCATATAAAGTGGTGAAAAGAGGGAAGAAGGGGACATGTTCCAAATGCTGGTGTTTGCCTTCCCAAGTAACAATCATGTATGATGAAGCCCTGCTTTCCTGGAAATGGCAGAACTCACCTGCCTGCTGACAGAGACTGGTGAAATAATTGCTTGTTTTGCTTTGTTTCTGGCTTTTGCTTTATTAAACTGTCTTTATCACAACCAAACAGTTTTCTCCTTTATCCTTCTGTCTATCTAACCCCACGCCACCAGCAGGGAGTGAGCAAGTGGTTGCATGGGGCTGAGCTGCTAGTTGGGGTTAAACCACAGCAGTCATCCTCCCATAAACCCACCTTTCCTCTGCATCTTGCAGCTGTATCTGATTATTCAGTGTTTCCTGTTTATGATATTTAATCTGCCAAATTATAACAACCAGAAGAACTCACAATTCATTAATTCTTTGATTTCATAAACACATATAATTGTCGGCTACTCAAATCTGGGCATATCTTCACCATTCAGGTAAGCAAAAAAGATACAATCAGCTGTTTCTTCTAAAACGGGTATCAGATATCCTCACATTTTCAAATATGTAGAGTATGCTACATCCTCTGAAAAACAAAGTCTCTTCTGTCATGCTTTAGTGCTTAGCTAGAACTTCAGGGAAGAAATATCTGGACTTAGACAAAAGCAGGTGGGTGAAGGGCAAGAAGAAAATATTAGAATGACCCCCACAAGAAGAGTTAGTGTATCTTGTCAATGTAGCACATGCAAGTTCTCAAAAAGAATGATCTGTTCGTCTAGTTTTTGATGGACCAACAGAATGAATTTTTGATACTAAGTATTTAAGGCCTGCAGAGAGTCTTATGCAGACCTCACAGCACATAAATTTGGAGTTCAGATTGCACAGAACCATTTGGAGATACTGAGGTAACACCCATTTTTGGTGTAACAATTTAAAAGAGATTTAATCACTGCTTAATTAACATGGTTACTACAAGGAAATGTATTGGGTCTTCTGGCAACACTGAAGTTACTGTGTCGTAAGTCATCTATTGATGTCTTATGATTACGTTTTCTGACAGGAAGCATCTTTGCCCAAGAACTAAAAATTAAGAATTGTCATTACAGTTTAGAGGCCTCCTGTAAAATGCTGACAACAACAGAATGGAGGAAAGCAGTTTTCAGATAAGAATGCATCTTTTATAACTATGCCAGGCATCATCAGCTGCTGCAGAATTGGCTAATCTCCCTTCCTCCTCTTCTATCCGTTCAGGAAACTGAACAGTACAAGCCTCACAACATCAACATATTTCTAAATCACTCTTTTTTTTCTGCTAAAAGTGGCAAGTGAAACAGAAAACACAAGGAAATCCATATTCCAGAATTCTCAAGATGGAAATCCTCTACTTAAGATCCCCTTTCAGATTTCTGAAGAATTTTCTTCTGCTTTATTACACAAATGAGCACTTGTATTTTTGCTTCTGAACTTTGCTATCTTGTAAGAGCTGTATCTGTAAACCCTGTCACTGAGACATAAAATTTAGAAGAGGAACCACAAGGCTATTGAAAGAAGAGCCAAGAGAGATAACTGAAAGAAGAGCCAAGTAAAACCAAAGCTGACTGGTAGTTGGAACATCATCTTCCAGTTTTTCAATTTACTTTAATTCTCCTTTTGCTTCTTTTCACAGTCCACATGCATCTTAGCTACTATACAAGCACTGCTTTCATGTTTCTGCACACAGGAAAAGCAACAGAAAGAAGAAGTAAAAGCATCCTCTCCTGCAGCCATTCTGATACAAAAACCTCAAACCAAAACAAAAATATCCTTCTGAGCAACCCTAATAAATTATATTAAATTAGACCTCAAGAGGCTGCAATTTCAAATGCAAAATTTAGGCATAGGAGCACTATCTGAAACAAGAATCATGGCTTCCTGACAGTTTGCAACAAACCTGCATAAGCCGAGAAGAGAAGATACTTAGGACTATTTGTCTTCTCTGACCACATCAAGATGAAAACTGGCCACACAAACTTTTAAAAATATGTTGAAACCTACACCTTTTCATTACAAAGACATGCCACCTCTTAGAAACACTGCACACAGGAGCCTTGAGCAGGTATTATTACCTCGTTTTGAAATGTTGTTTAAGCACTTCAATCAGCCAAGTAACACGAAAGGTTAGAAGTTCTGAAATACCCTATAAGTTGCATTGTGAGAAGTGGGGACTCAATAGGAAAATACACATTTTAAAATCGGTTGGGTTTCTGTTTTTGACTAATTTGCTTCACTAATGATTTTTAAGCCCACAAGAACTTGAAGTTTTTTGTTCAGTTGCATTGTATTACTACTGTTATTTTGTTTAAAATAACAGAAAATTTTAAACAGAAAATTACTTTGGAGCAACACTGCAACCTTGGATCCCCTTCAAAAAAAGGTAGACTAAGAAAGTGAAAAGGTTGCAACTTTCATTCAAAAAATTTACTTCTGAAAAAAGCAGTCTGAGTAATTATGATTCATGTTCCTGGTTACAAAAATTCTGAAAATAACTGGAATTCATTACACTTACTCTCTCATTAATGGTAATATTGTCCATGCACCTTCATGCCCAGACATCTGATGAATAAGGAGAACGGTAGGTAATTCCTTTAAGAAAAATAAAAGTATTCCCATTAATTATATGCACATCTTTTTTTTCTAAACATCAAAGAAATCTTGAAAAAAATGACTCTGGAAATGACTACTTAGTTCTTCACCGATTTTTACCTGCAAACAATCCTGCAGAATAGATTATTTAGGGTGATATAAACCAGGGTGACCTGTGAATTAGAGAAATGTGCTTCTTCCAACTTGTACTTTCTTAATTCTCTATTAGGTATAAAGGTAATAGACATCAAGTTAAATGTTTTGTATCGATCCTATGCAATCAATGAAGCAATAAATCATAGTAATTTCTTTACCAAATCATAAAATCCCATGCTGTAAATGAAGACATAAATAATGTAGGGTATTGTAAAGAGTTTTCCATCAGACAATCACATTACACAGAGCTTACATAGAGTTCTAACACCCTGTATCTTGCTCTTGCTGAGCACAGCTCTGACTCACCACACTAACACCATGTCAAAACCCCATGGGTTTACCAAAAAATCAAATCAAGGAGCAATTTCTTTCTGAAAAAAATCAAAGAAGTTTCCTACAAAGGAAAATATTTTCATATATTTGTTTGTCCTTTTGCTACTCTTACTAATAAAGATAGACCTTAGTGAAATAGTTTCATTCAAATCCTATTAGGTACACAGGGGTTGCTACAGAAGTGACTGAGAGGCATCTTTGCCTAAGACACTTTAAACTTCCTAATTTCTTGTATATATTTTGCCCTGACATAGAGAAATCATCTCTCTGAGGTGACAGGTCTCATTTTCTCCATAAAAGTTATCACACATTTGACTGAGAAAAGCAGCTATATAAAAGCCATGTATGATACACAAGACAAGGCCCCAGAGCAGTCCATTCATCACTACTAAAACATTTAAAATACCTCATTAGAGCATAATTATCCAACTACTACAAATTCCTTCCAATGTACTGAATATCTATTATTGGAAGATGATCATATTCACCTTCTTGCATTACAGTGTAGGTAACTCTTACAGTTTCAATAGTTAATGGGATTAAATCAATTTTGCTGATAATAAAGCCTAATAAATATTCTAAAAGGATTCTGGTATCTTTGCAGAATTAAAAACATGGGCATATCAGAAAGTCAGAGATCAAACAATTAAAACAAAAAGGCAAGGGAACAAATGGAGGAAAGCCAAGATAAAACAGAAGTGAGCTACATCTGTAAAGTCTTTCAAAATGACCTTCAGGAGATTGAAGACAACACTGAAATAATTTTGAAACTATATAGTTATTTTGCACACTTTTCTTGAAACACTTTGAAAAGGCTGATTTCTAGAACTTAGAGGCACTTCACCCTTCAACAAATCAGAGTTCAGAAGCTGAGCACCCAAATATTGAGGCCCCAAAATGACCATTTTAAGTCTGCATTTTAAAATGCAATGCTAAATTAAGCATTATGAAGACAAATTATGGACTTAACAGGAAAACAAATGAGCAAGAATATGCTGATATCAAACAATTCCTGTAAGCAGCAAAAGTAATAAATCAGAAAACAAGCACATGCAGTTGTTAATATGTACAAGGAAAGGAAAATATGAACTTCATACATCGACCACTTGAATGCACACTCTTATGAGAGAGAAAGTTCTTACATTACAAGTTTTACCCACAGAAGACAGCTGAAGTTTCACCAACAGATGTGGAACAGAAGTATGAAAGTTACACATAGAAGTCAGGCAAAATAAAAGCAAAGGGGGAGAGAGAATAGTTAGATAAAATGATGGTCCAACTAACATTTATAAAGGAATCTGAAAATGAGGACAAGTCTGAAATACTGAACTAATGCATCGGTTTGATTTCTGTCTTTTAAACAAGAAATGATATGTAAGTTTAGGAGAAAATTCAACCAGTATGGTAATATTTAGGTGTTTGTTCTCTAAATGCAAAATACTGTTTTAAATGGGGAGGGGTGGGGGGAATAAAATAACTCCTGTGTCCAACATTTTCTATTAATAAACCAGAGATGATACATGGTGTTTAGTACTTATTGGTATCACCATCTGCCTGAAGCAAAACAGACAGAAAGAAGCATCAAGAGCAACACATACTGGGAGCCACAATACTCAAAACTTTGGGATAAGGATTACTGAGGATTCAGGAGGCCATTGAAAATGGCTGAAACTTCCTACTCTCTTTCACTGAAGTACTATGTTCCCTAATTACTCTAATTTTTTTGAGTCCCCCAGCAGGGACTTAATTACTTCAGAGAAAGTGTCAGATGCTGCAGTTACCTCATCAGCATCTCTGTCTTCACCACAGAAAAGTGCAGACTTGCTATCTCAGCAAGATAGTTTTACATAATCCATTGCCAGTCATGTGTCAGATTTATCCTTTTGCTGTGGAAAGAGTCCTGCTGATCAAAGACTAGCAAGACGTTGTCCAGGAAGAGCTGAGGATAAAATTAATACCACAGATGATGTGACAATGTCGTCTCCAACAGCTCTTGTACAGACTAGCATCTGATCTTTGTTCTACAGAGGAAAACTGATGGCAAGTCAACGAAGAAGGTATGCCAAAGAGCTTTGTTTTTCATAAAGTCAACAAAAACTATGTACTACACAGCAAAAAACCCCAACAAAGCAAAACTCCTACATCCTAAGGAATAAGCATTTAAAGAGCTAAGCTGGTAAGCACCATTTCATGAGTCTAAAGGATTTATTTAACATGAATAAATCCTTGCAGAAGAAAAAAGTTGTCGCTAGGAAGGAAACAGATTGCACAGTAACATTTTGAACACACAAAAAAAGAAGGATATTAGATCTAATAACACCAGGACAAAAACATTAAGTTATGCACAGAACATAACATTTTCTAATTCAAAACATAGGGTTGATCTTGGTACTGTGGAAAACCTTGCCATAAAGGTGAACTGTCGCAGACATGGAAACAGAAGGACACAACAGAATATAGCTCAACACCATTCAAATATCATCAGTTAAACCTTATTAAAATGGCAAGAAGGCTGGGAAGGGACTATTAACAAGGTCTTGTAATGACAGGATAAGGAGTACTGAGTTTAAGCTGAAAGAGGGGAGGATTGAACTAGATGTTAGGAAGAAGTTCTTTACAGTGAGGGTGGTAAAATATTGGAACTGATTGCCCAGGGAGGTTGTGGCTGCTCCATCCCTGGAGGTTTTCAAGGCCAGGTTGGATGAGGCCTTGAGTGACCTGTTCTAGTGGGAAGTGTCTCTGCCTATGGCGGAGGGTTGGAACTGGATGATCTTTGATGTCCCTTCCAATGTAAACCATTCCATGATTCCATTTTAAAATCTCTTTCAAGTGAGATGTGTATGTCAGAATTAATTGTGGGAATAGCTTCCAACAGTAACAGAAGAACATTTATTTGGACAATAAAACTTCAGCTAGCTTCACTCCAGCATCTGAAATCAGATGTGAAAGTAGAAGTAGGAAGAACTTCAGAAAACATTAATTCATCCAGAAAAGGAATGCATGTCCCACTGGCAAATTAAGAAAAGATACAGTTTACAAATTCCCTAAAAGTAGTCTCTCACAGATGGCCAAAATATGAGCAGGAACAATCTGAAACAGATCATTTCAGACATGAATATGGTGATGGCTTAACACACATAGATTAAAATTCATGCAATCTAATCCCCTCTCCAATGCTTTAACAAAGAAATCTTTCATCTTACTGAAATAGCACAATGCAGTACAGCATAGGCAATTTAAAAAAAACTGATTTTTAAAGCACATATTCCATGCTTAAGAAAGAATGGCACTTGGGCAACAGATATTGTGGCCATGAATCTAATGACATAATAAAGTAAAGCTGAGATAGGCACCAAGGGGTTTTCAACCTAACAGGTGCTGCAACTAGAACACTGAGTTACATTCAGTTTGTGGCAGGAGAAAAAGGAAGAGATCCTTCTGTAGACATGATCCTGTGAGGTAATAAATAAACTGAACTTCTAAGGCACAGACCACTGGCACAGGACAGATAGGTTTCTGGTATTTTTTATTCTTGCTGCATTTCAGGAAAGAGGATTTTGTTTTAAATAAACAAGAACACAGCTATAGAACAGCTCCTAACATTTGTCATCTGTTTTCATGTTAGCCAAACTGGAAACTGGGAGACCGACAAAGAAACCCTATTATGAAAACTCAATGAAGATGCTAACCAAACCAAGTATTTACTCGAGCAACATAAAATGGAAGTTTTTATGTACAGTTCCATACTATTGGCTGTACTTGTGTCTTTTACACTGATGTTAATAATCACGACAGTAATAGTCCTTGAATTCACAAATGAGCAGTGTTCCCTTTTGTAATAGGGACAGGTTACATCTGTGAAACTTCATTTCAAAGGGATGGCATGAGATCTATTATTTTGCTCAAAACAAAGTGAATCTAGCATTAAAAATAATGCAAACTATAGTTGCAGTGCTTCTATAAAATAGAGGTCATACTTCACATAATCTATTATTGGCATGGCAGTACCTGATATTAACTTTCATTTTCCAATGCTCCTTAATATTAGTCTTAAAATCTTACTCTTACACGCTTTGTTTGCTGTGGTTTTAACTCCATAATGAGTGGTACTAATTTGCTGCATTTCTTCTGGTTAATATCCATAGGATACCATTTACTCCCTAGACTTCTCAAGGAAAAGCTGTTTTTTTTTAATGTAATAAACTGCCTGAGGATATTCAGTATAAATAACCCTCATGGAAAACAAAACAGAAGAAATATGGATTTACTCTACTAGGCAAGTTTTCACAGAAAAATACACAGACCTTTGTCTTCAAAACAATATTACAATACCAGGCAATTGAATAGCATTAACTGCCCCTAAAACACTATTTCAGATAAAATGTGTAATTTGTACCTTCTTTTAGTCTTAAATAATTGTAAAACAATTGCAAAATAAGTAATACTGGCCTTCAAATTTTTAAGGAGACAGAAAGGAAACATTCCCAAATATTACCATTTTACAGGTTCCTTATTCTTACCTAGTGTTTCTTAGGAAGGCTTAGTTTACAGAAATTCTCAAATGCTCTTAAACCTCAAAAAATTAAGAAAATGGGAAAACATCCTAAGGATTTTTTTTTCATTGCTATGTTCTAACTTAAAGTTTTGGTTAATACCAAATTGCTATGAATATGCATTTAAGCATGAACACAATCCTGCCATCTACTGGTGGCCACAATTACAGATTAGTTTAACTTGAAATAAATGTTTTAAGTACACAAAGAAAATACACAGACAAATTACTTCTAAAGATAAAAGTAAATATGAATGAGTGACTTAAAACGATTTTAAAGCAGTGTAGATACTCCACACTAAATAAAACAAATCTAGCAGCCAGACTCTACTTCTCATGTTAAAACAGCAGCAAATAACTAATGAATCCATATGGACTAAACATCTATAGGTCTGTTCTGTGACACCAGGCAAGTAAACCTGATAATTTAGTTGATTCAGTTGTTTGTGTCTATACAGCAGCTGTCCTTTAAAAGACAAGGATTTAACTTCTTTTTGCCTGAAAGTAACAGTTTCATATGCGTTCTTTTTTAATGAAAAATGTGAACTTCAAATGGTTGATGTGTGGGACTTCAGAGACCTCCTGTCACTTCTCCATAATTAGTATTGTTTGGTCTTGCCTCAGAGCGGCCTGCTGTGGAACTGCAAGTAGATTAAAAGAAGCAAGACATACCAAGTACATCCTGGCTATGCTAATTTTTTCCTGTAGATTGATGGTTCCCCTTTTTCCAGAGTTCAGGTATGAGATTTAGATGTTATGTATTTCCATCACTGCTCCTCTAAGACGCCATGAATGCTGCCTAACAGGTACCTCTTAATATTGAAAAAANCTCCCATAAATGAATTCCCTTAGTTAGACATTTTTTTTTTTAAAGCTGGTTTCATTTACTCAAGGGCTAAGTACTCAGAGGTATAGCTCTTTGATTACAAAAGATTTTACCCCTCTCCCATAAAACACACCTATGTTCCTGCCTCACTCTGACTACTTGGTATTTCCACTTACTGATCTTTTCATCATTCATATTCTGTAACATCAGTTACAGAACCGAATTTAACATATTTTTTTTAACAACTAAAGCCATAATTGTAGTGGGTCAGGAACTTGCCTTCCCACCCCTCCATGCTATTGAAATTTAGCAGACTAGCTCAGATGGCTTGGAAGTAACATGAAGCTATATTTACAGCAAAGCAAAATTTACAAGCATATACATACAAAAATATATTTTTAAGTATTTATAATTATAAACACATGAGAAATAATACAGAAATCCACACTTCCTCCTGGACAAAAGAAACTGTGCAGAAGTGCTCAAAGCTACCCTCTACTTTCCCAGACAAACAAAAACAACCAGCAAAACTTATGTTGTTTTTTGTTAGTGGAGAGATTAGAGCATAGTGAAGGAGAAGTGAATAGGAGAAGCACTGCAGAACAGAGTGGGAGAAATTGTTTATTTTTTGGCTTTTTATCCCTCTCAGCACACCAAAGAATGATATAGACTTAATCATTATTCTCTTTTCACAGCAAATGATGTAATTTTTTTCATTAAAATATTCCAGTTAGCCTCAAAGTAGCACAATAATCCTCTCTGCACACATATTATCTGGATACTTGCTTCAACCCCAAAGAGGACCCTGAAAGAGCAGAACTCTACAGAACAAAGGCTGTTCACATGACTGATTTCATTACAGGATTTTATATTGCATTTAGAATGGATTTGATTACAACAGGTTTGGTAAGCTCAGATAAATGAAGTCTACAACATTCAGGAATCTGATTTAGGCACTCCAAGGCCAAGACATCTAAGACAATTAAAATGTGACTTTTTATTTTTTGCTTTACAACAAAGAACCTGGAAATTAAAAACAGGTGAAATAATCTCACAGCAAACTATTTCATATCATGGGATGTATGTCCTTCTTATTTTTATTAAATACAAAGAAAATACACTTTCGATGTAAGTCTCTTAAAAAAACCTCATCTCTCTAGATTGAAGCTTTGCAAGTAAAAATTCATATTGGACTGTTAAGTCAAAACCAGAGCTGTAAAACACGCAACTCCTAGGTGACCATGGTTCACCAGCAGGTAAGAGGCAGAGTACTCAGTGTGCAGGCAAGTGGCAGAATAACAAGGAGTAGTTGAGGGAGTGTACTTCAACAGGGAGGAAAACATTACTGACATGGGCAAGAGGAGTGTGGAAGATTACTGCTATCGGAAGTAGAGAATCCCATTAGGATTTTAATGCCCACAGTTTTCTGCTCTACTGCCACACTGCTACAATTGTAAAATGGAATTCTGACCAAGATCAATATTACACCACCCTCATCCACTCCAATAAAATACTCACATAAAATTATTCTATTACTGAAATGATTACATTTTTCACATTATAAAGTATCTTACTTTATTAAAAAAACCCCCACAACAAAACACACCGATACCACACTGCACTCTTCAAAACCTTCCTTATTGCCATATTTGCATCAAATATCATCTAAAGAAAACCAGCTGTCACACAGAAAAGGTATATAGTCCAAATTAGAATTATTCTGTGATAAATCACAGCATACAATCGGTAAGTAAGTATAACAGTTTCAGCGGTTACAAGCACATAGAAGGCAACTAACAGAAGGAACAAAATGGATTTGGAAAAAAAAAAGTGCAATAGAAAACAGTATTTTTAGTAAAATGCAGTAAAAGGATAGATAACAGCGTGTAATCTGCATTATCTAAACATACCTTTCCAAGATCTGCAGACTGTTTTAAAATATCTCTTTTCAGATCTTCTGCTCTCTTGGAATGAAAAGAATTACTTTGGCTCTGGATGACAAATACAATTTCTTTTAATTCTGTGAACCAGAAAATAAGAAGATTTAAAGACAAAAGAACCAATTTCCAGTTTTGCCTCCAAGTCACTGAGAAGCCAGGTGTGTGGGAGGGAAATCTATTACACAACAAGTTATTTCTTCATTTATACAAACGTTTCATGAAACAGTAAAAAAGCATACTTTAATAAACACAAGAAATCCTTCTAACTAGGAGATTTGCAGCAACAAAGAAATTTACACTCACAGTTAACAGCATCCATATTCATGAAGTTGCTTTTCCTCCAATACACCAGCACTCCTTATTACCAGAGTTACAAGGCCTTAATCATAGACCAGCATCTCCCCTCACATTAACATGAAATGTTACAACACATTAACATGAAATGGAAAAGATGCATTCTCACTCAATAAAGAGCTCAAAATCCTACCCAGATGGAGAGAGATACAGACAAGAACAATGAGGCAACACTCTTTTATCTAATAGGACACCACTGATATCTCCCAAATGTCTTCATAGTGTTTAAGGACACTATAGTTAAGAAGTTCAAGGAGAAGAGACAGTGAAATTTAAAAGAAAATAACAAATCAGCTTTGCAAGCATTTACGGCTAGAAAGATATGCTTATTTAAAAAACACAAGTAGGTGATAAAGCAACATTTTAAAACACTCTGAAAGCTAAGAAAAACAGGCAGATTTGACCCCATTCAGAAGCAGAACAGAGCAGAGGATGAGAAGGTGAAATAAAGAGATGTCCTTTCCATAATTCTTAACAGGTTTGACCTATGCTGTAAATCCCACCCAAGACCATAATTAAGTAGCAATCAAGGTATAAGATGAGAACTGCATGACAATTAATTTCTCCCAGAAAAGACTGGATTCTATGGGCACTACGCAGAAAGTGTGCAGATGAGGACACTCAGCATGCAACAGTTTAAGAGGTCTAAGTCGATGACTGATCACTTACTGGATAAGGAACAAAAGAAGCTAGTAATGCTGTAGTCTGGTGATCAAAGACATAAGCAGAGAACTCATGGGGAAGGAGGGGACTAAGAACTGTGTTTAAATTCCATCACTTGAGATGACAATCACATAAGGCATAAGAAATAACAGATTCTAGTTATTTAAATGAGGAGGCAACACAGAAAAGGCTGCTGAATTAATACTTACAGATGACATCGCTCCAAGACAAGACAGTATGAAAAGGAAAGAAATTTAAATCCCATTTGATCTATATACAATGTTACAAAATGTGGAGAAAGAACAAAGAGCACCAAAAAAAATTACACAGACAACAAAAAAACATAGGAGTTAGACTTCAGAAAAGGAAAACCTTTAAGACCACCATTACTAGCAAAATATGAAAGCTGACAGGGAAAATAAAGGTAGAAAATCTCTAGGAGAGCTTTCTGAGAATACTTTCAGGCATTGCATTGAAATCGTGTTTTTTTTGAGATAAACAGATTATCAAATTGAAGACAGTCCAGGATGAAAGTTCAGTAGAGAATTTCAGTCACGGCTGACTGAAAGCTGCCAGATTTTAGTACAAGCTTTTATTTGTGAAGATGAAGTATCCCAAGAACTGAGCACCTTGGAGAAAGCCTTTTAAGCTTCTTGTCAGGCAGTGGAGTATTTCAACACTTTTCATCTGCAGTTTCAATCTAGTATAAATTTAAGCTTTAAATCACACAATACCTATTTTTATAGTGTGTTTCTTGTGTAGAGGATCAAAATTAGTTAAGCTAAAAGATCCTAGTATCACATCAGGATCTTGATCTGAAGGTTAAAAATACTACTTTGGCAAATAAAGTGAATTGATTAAAGAACATTGGAACAAAGATGGAGAATAAATGTCCAAAGAAGCAGAGAAGTACTCTAGAGGAAAAAGAGTAAAACTGAGCACATGAAGAAGGATCATAAGAAAAGCAGTGGCAGCAACAACAACAAAAATTTATCTCAAACATCTTTCCTAAAATTATGAGATTACAACATCCAAGACCTGAGGCTCAATTAATTTGTTTCTTTGAACAGTCACTTGGAAATTCAGACCCAGGACTGCTCAAAGCTGCAGTTAAATTTTCCCTACTTTTCCTCTGACATACTTTCTCCTTCACTTATTAGCTTGTTCACTAAGACAAACTCTGAAAATGTCAAATTTTGTGAGGTTTCTAATGATAATGGAGTATTGCTAATAAAGATCAGTTTTGACTTCACATCTTCCCACACATTGCTCCAAATAAACTGCTTAAAAGAAGCATGCACAATAAAAAACTTCTGAAGAGCAGTTACTTGCTGTCTAGTAGCATATTTACTGGATTTCCTGTGCAAAACATTAAATGGTGAAAAATTTAAATGGCACCTCATTGATGCTAGTGAGATCAAAGGACTAAATCTACATTCAAAGAACTAAATCTAAATAGACAACGCTGAAAATATCCCCAGTTATAAAAAGCAAAAATTACATTGGTTGATATAATTACTGGTTTAGTATCAGTGCATTTACACACATGCAAGCATCTGATTACATTCAATTTCATTCATGGTACATTTAACAACAACTGTGATATCACACAACAGAGTATTTTCCAGGAGTAATCTAACACCTATTTTGGTGTTACTGCATAATTCAATGTAAATAATTTTATCTGCTATAGGCACTTAAAAATAGCTCATTAAAAAAATCCACTGTATTTAAATGCCAACAGAAAATAAGTATAATTTTAAACACCTAAATTGTTTTTCAAGTTAAGAAACAGTCAGCCAAGCAGAAAAAAGAAATTACTCTTTCAGAAGATTAATCTCCAAACCAGTTACTGATATGTGGATATTTTAAATCTCATGTTGTCTCTTTTTTTATTTCTTAAAAAATCTCAAATGCCAATTAACTGGAAAGATACTGGAAAGATATTGAAAAAAAGGAATCCTAAAACTTCCTGTCTTACTACAGCCATGGCTTCTCGCTAAACAGGATGAAACCTTAATCAGCTTTAAGAAAAGCAATTAACAGTAACCTGTGTTTTAATAAGTATACCATGACCCTACCCAGAATACCCATCCCTAGGAATTATTACCAAATCAGTTCAAAGGATGGCAACACGGAAATAATCACAAAAACATCCAGGTTGGAAAATACCCTCAAGATCATCTTAAACACATCCAGGGTTGGTGTCTCAACCACCTCCCTGGGCAGCTCATTCCAGTGCCTGACCACTCCCTCCATGAAAAGATTTTTCCTAATTTCCAATCTAAAGCCACCCAGTCTCAGTTTGAGGCCATTCCTCCTTATTCTGCCTCCAATTACCTGTGAGAAGAGCACTGCAGTATAATTAATGACTAACATAAACAGACTACCTGTATGATTTTCCTTTTTTTCAGCAAAGTTTATTTGTCACAAAACACTTGCTTAGTCAACTGAAAATTACTGAACGCTTCAAAACAAATATTTCAGGCAACCCTCCTCACTCCACCAAACAAGGAGCTCCTAGAAGAATATATGACGACAATGTTGCCTGCTAGCCTTTCTCTCCTACTCAGAGGATAACACATTCACCAGGCTGCAAAAAAACCCAATTCTCATCTCTGAGGCAGTCTGGGTCTGAATGTAGATATTTGGCATTCCAAGTTACTCTCTTAATTTCCAGACTGCAAGTATATTCTGAGACCCATTTTCCCCACTGCATTGTTCTATAAATGGGGAAAAGTACTCCTGAACTTCCTAATTACCCATGTTTCCTGAAACAGTGGGCATCTCACTCACTGTTTAAACACACCATCAAAATGTAAAACAGCCATTAACAGGGCAGAGAGAACACCATGATGATTTACATGCTGCCCTGCAGTATGTATGACATGGTCCAAACCATTTCCACACAAATTACAGCTATGACTTTCAAACAACCAGGATACAGTATAACCACTGGTGTCTAACAGGTAAAAGAATGCCATTGACATCTCCACAGCTCTGTCAAGCTTAGTTCCTCAGTTGGTTGACTTTTTCTTTCCTAAGAATGATGTCCTGGTATGGCATAAATTCTGCCCAGAGTTGGTTCAATTCCTGGTATTCCCTCCCACCTTGTTGTGAGGTCCGGGGTGGGTAGCAGGGAACAGACTGTGTGGCTTTGAAACCAGGAAGTCCTGGGCCACATGGACAGGTCACACACACAAGTCAGGTGACCTGTGCTGTCTCTCAAGGTGTTAGGATCCACTCCTGGGCGCAGGACTTTTGAATCGATTGGCTAATTGCCTATTGGTCAGTTCCACCCTTTGAATGGGGCATTTGAGGGGAGGCAATCAGCCATTGCTCTCTCTCCCGCCGCCTCTGCGAGGAACAGACATCTCTGCACCCCACTCAGCAGCGGCCACGTGTTTCGCAGCATGCAGCAGTGTGGCATCACAGCATTTCTGCAACAGCAGCATAGGCAACCCCCCTTTTTCTCCTTTCTCGGGACAAGCTCTTTATCTATCACGTTTTCATGAGTATTTTCAGGCGCGGTTAGGATCCCTCTTTGTTATTAGGCTCCCTGTTTCCTAAGTTCTGACTGTTTAAACTGTTTAATTCGGTGTTGTAAACGATTTGTGTAGTTATTTTGCCGACCGAACATCCAAACAAACCTCGAGGAAATATTCCCGGAAAACCCACGATTATTAACAATAATAAAAATGAATAATCATAACAAATGTTTAAGGCTAACCAGAGAATTTTCACACTTAAACCCCAGGGAGAAAGTACAAACTTTCTCATTATTTATTCTGACAAAAACTAAACTCCAGAAGCACTGGTGCTTCAACTCACAAACTAGAGACTCCACTGAGTAGGTAAGTAAAAGCACCTTTCAATTTGAGTTAAAAAAAAAAAATTGAACTGCTTGTGTATTTTGTAGGCCTTCCTCTCCTTTTATACCAACTCTACAATCAATCAAGATTGGGATCTTTTAATCCTTACATTTTGGGGAGATTACTGAAACCTATTATAAAGCTTCCATGGTTAAAATGTGAGGCAAGTCTTTTCTTATGCAAATAACAATAATTTGTCAATGTGTTTATATAGTTATTGAGGTCTTTCTGTATTGAAAGCAGTGTGCACATATTGAACCATAGAATTGTTCAGGCTGGAAAAGACCAACCATTAACACTACATTTCCACTGCTAAACCACATCCCTAACTACCATGTCTGCAAGTTTTGTAAATACCTCCAGGGATGATGATCCAATGTCTTCCTTGGACAACCTGTAGCAGTGATTGAAAACCCTTTCAGTGAAGAAATTTTTCCTACTGTCCAACCTAAACTTCCTCTGGCGCAACTTCAGGCTTTTCTCTCTATGTATATCTCTATCTTTCTATCTATCTAATCTCCTTAGACAGTCTGATAGATGACCAGCCAGACACGCAATCTCATCTCTGTGTGCATGCTTATTTATCGTATGTCATAAGAATTGTAATGACTATCTACAGTCTCATCTACAACCATGAGAACTGAAAGTCATCTTAATTTCAAGCACTATCAGCACAGTTTGAGCACTTTCAATATGTCTGTTTTCCAAGTTTTACCAAACATAGTAACATAAAAAAAAGGTTTAAAATCCATTCCAAATGTGCAATATTTTTAGTACTTCTTGAAATCAGAGTTGTAAGTATCTAGTTGTTTAGTACTTGTTGAAATTAGAATTGTAAGTATCCAGCTGTTCCTCAAACTGCACACCTTTTCATAGTTTTTAAATAAAGTACATTGCTTACTTCTTCAGAATTCAGGATGTGTGTTGACACTTGCTTAAAAAAAAAAAAAAAATCAGCACCTACACATTTGCTCTCATACTAATGAAAAGGTTTATTTAAACCTTGCACGTTATTCTCACCTTTCCACTCAAATTTCTCTCATTAATTCCTACAGAGCCCAGTTAAAGTGCAGAACTAGGCCAGACAGGATACCAAAAGGATATAACTGAAAAAAAACTTTTGATCTTTAGAGAATATTGCAGGTAGCTGCAGATAAGAGGAAGTATAACATCACTATATTTCCAAGAACCAAATCAAAGGAACAAAAAAAGCCTCAAGACTACATCATTCTTCTCTCATTTAACATACATGTTAAATTAAAAAAAAAAAAAAAGGGGTGGGGTGTGAAGAAAAACCACAAATCCCTCACCACACAGCGAGTACATACTCTTGTGGTTAAAGGATGACTTAACATACCTTGGCTCTCTGTCACCCTCTGGAAGGCCCCCTCTTTTTCCATAGACTGCAGAAGGAATCTAGAGAACTCATGCTCCCAAGATCAGTGTTTCCTTGAGTTTCTAAAGAAGGCAAAATCATTGTACACTAGCCTGAGACAGACAGTGCCCTGCTTCAAGCTGCTTCAAGAGATTTACTGTTGTTACTTAAAAATTCTAAAGACTGAAAAAACTGCTGGTCAGCAACACAGCCTGCCATTTAGGGACAAACAAATCCACCAATACAGAATGTATAATATACACCAAGCTGAAGAGCAGATTTCTTACTATGGCAGGGCAATGATGACTCAACACTGGAAAGTCACATCACTAATCTTTTGGCTGGGCACTAACATATTCATGTATGAAATGCTTTCCACATCAGCCAATCCAGAAAGCTACATCACATTCTGGGTAGGAAAAGTATTACTGGAAATACTAATTTCAGTCTTCTATGTTTTCCCAGTCAGGCTATCAGGATGTTGACACTTGTCTTCAAAGACTTGGCTAAGGACAATTAAAACTTTGAAATGAAAACTACAGATGGTTACTTTACTTCCTTGGTATAAACATACAGTTTATTTATAAAAGAGAAAGAATTTGCTTATATAACAGGTCGAAAAAGAAGAATGAAAAATTACAAGACATTCGTTCTTTCAAGTCATTCCTCAATTTTACCTGCAGAAATTAATTGAGAGATTAAAAAAAAAATAAGGAAAGGCAGAATGTAATTAAAAAAAAAACCCCACAAGAAATGCCCTATTACATGAGACCAACACAACTCATCCACCTAGTTTAGTGTACTGCCTTTAACAAGAGCAATAGGAAACACTATTTAAAGACATCATAAGACCACTTTCTCCACTGCTCCTCCTACTCTTAACAGCAGTGACAACTATTGTATTAGGAAATGCCAGAAGACACATTGCAATCCACACATTTATGGATTTGTCTCCACTTGAAACTGTTGGTATAGTCTGCTTCTACACCCTCCTTTGGCAGCAAGTTTCTAAATTTTGCTATCTGCTGCATAAAATACTTTTGTTTGTCTGCTTTTAAGTTAATTTCCTACTGAAACAATAGATGACAGATGGCAGTTATATCACTGTAACATTCCTTAATATAACTTTCCAAAGTACCAAGATTATATTAAAACTTGTGAAAACTGAGCACTGTCAAAAGCAGGGGAAAAAAAAGGACTGTCAATACCTCCCTGGGTGTTTTATGAAGTGAGACACAGCAGGTCTGCTGGGAGTGATAAAAGCAGCAACCAGCACCTGGCTGTGCTATGATATTCCACAGGAAGAGATGAAAGGACACAATGAGGAAATGGACTTTGACATCAGATAAGGAAGGGTGAACAGAGAAACAAAGTAACAAAGCTTCTATAGAAAAGTCCAGACTTTTCAATGGTAAAATGGGAGATAATGGGCTAAAAGGCTTAATTATTTCCCACAGAAGTGGTTATCTGTTTCAGGGACACAGCCAGCAACCACATAGAAAAAAGCAAAACCAAAACAAAAACAACAAAAACCCCCCCCCACCACCAAACAAATAAAACCCATGCCTTTTCAATACCATTTTAAGTTCTGTTAGCAACTCCACTAAAAGCATGCTAAGTTTTCCCAGTGTTGATCTTTGATGTCAGAATGAACTCAGAACTACCCAGAAACAGGTACAACAGAGACAATGCCAGGCTGCCTCTTTGCAGAACAAGCAGACCCAAGTATGTAAGTGTGTCCTTATCTGAGGTCTACAAACCATTTTGCTGGAAGGACATTAGACTTATTTTCAGAAAAGTCATCCGCCTGCAGAATTTTATTCTCATAATTTATCTCATGTGTTCAGTAAAAAATTATTTTACCAGTCACTGTCCTATTAGCATTCAACATATATCTTAAATGTTTGCTTCTAGATATTACAAATTTACTAAAACCTGTTACAAGTAATTTGTAATAATAAATATAGTAATAATTTATTAAGAATATCATGAAAGTCTAGCAAAGTGGTAAAATCCAGTTTCATGTTAAATTTCTATCGTAACAACTATGAAGTATCATGAAATTTGCTTTCTTAGTGTACTATAGAAAGTGATGGATTAGTATTATAGTGCACATTTTCAGAAAAATGCTTAGCTACAGGAATGGCGAATACAAAGATCAAGAAAATTCTGTTTGGTAAGACAAAGTATTTGAGAATCAGCAATTAACTAACAATGTCGTTGAGCACTTCAGCACTGTTCAGTCACTTCTCAAAGCATGTATTTTATTAATACTAAAAAGGCAGTCAAAATAAAAACAAAAAGAGACTACACAGCACTCACCTCCACTTATTTTACTAGTTCCACTTTTTTTATACTTCTAGAAGAAAGGAGAAAAAACAAAGTAAGGATACACAAACTCATATACTTCTATAAGGAGACATAGTGAGTCATAACATTCATCAGACAGACTAAATGCATACATAAAGGTTTTAACTTGAGAACAATTTGCCCCTGGGAATAGCACCTCAGTGCTTTGGTTTCTCCACAAGAAAATCAAGATCATCTTTACTAATTGCACAAGGCTGTCACAGGATTTATTTTAGTTCAAGTGTTTTAAGACCTTCAGACAGAAATGCCATATAAGGCACTCCTCAGCTCGTATATAGTTTCCATATCCTTGTGACTTATCTCCTATCTATAAACACTTTGTTTTTTCTCTGACATTAAAAAAAAATCATTTTCATCTAATCCTTTTAGTCCTACTTGCATCAGATGATCTCCCCCTCTGTCCAGGTCTGACTTTTACACTGAAATGCATATGTTGCATCCGAAATGCCATCTGATAAACCTTTTCAGGAATGACTGCACTGCATCCATGTTTATGAACCTTTCCTGCTGACTGGGTGAATAAAGCTTTTAAAAAACATATAAAATGAAGTAATTTTGGTTACTTCACACAGTACTGTCTTCTTACAGCATTAAAGTTAGCATATTCTAAGTTAATCTGTATCATAAACAATACAGGAAGATTAATTTCTAGGCAAAGAAAAGTGTTCTACCAAATCAAGTTTTGCAATCATCTCTATTAAAATACCAAACAATTGCTGCCTGTTGCATTTCTGTTAACGTGAAAGAAAAAAAAGTAGTATTTTGGCCTGAAGAGTTCTAGAAGGCACCTCTGACTTAATCTGAGCAAAGGTTTTGAAACTTAAAATAGCAGGAAAGCCTCATAAATTATCATAGAATGGAAGAGACCTTAGATCACCCATGGCTAGGGATGCCTCTCAAATAAGAATGATTAAACATTAAACAGATGAATTGAGACAATAATGGAATTTGAGACAATAGTGAAATCTGACTAGCAGAAACTTGTAACTAATGAGAACAGAATGACATTACATAGTCTCCCAGATACAGTGCAGCATATCAGCATTTTGCAGGGATCTTTATTTATGAAAATTACTGTAGACATAGCAACCACCATCAAACCCAAAAATTATTTAGAAGTATGTATCTCTGACAATACTGCCACTGACCTAGACATGAGATCACTAGATCTAAATGGCATTATAGATCCTAACTCTTGATTCAGTCTAGTACTTTTGACTTTCCTTCCTTTAATCTTTTATACATACACAAATATCTGCTACAAATATGTAGATGCAAATAAATTGGTAGACAGAAGTCTGTTAAAGGGCATGTGTATATTCACACTTAACCATTACACTGTTTAACAGTAAGGCTAGCTCTGACCAATTTCTGTTAATTTTAAATTCTACATGAAACCTTCACTTGAGCAGTGACTTGGGTAGTAATCCGTAATAATGCTAATGTAGCAGACAGTAGGAGCTATTTCCCTCTCAATATATTACGTATTTAACAAAGCCAAGAAAAAAAGAAAAATCTGTCTCTGAACTAATAAAAGTAATGTACTTAGAAACCATCCCCAAGAGCAATAACACTATCAGCTTGTGGGAGCTAAGCAAAACTGCCTACTTTTATGTAACTGTTTCTCACACATTCTTCAGCTGATTTTAGAAAAAAAGGAAATAAATTGTTTTCCAGATTAGATTTTTGTTCCACAACATGACCCTAAAATGCTAATTCTTTTAATAATAATGTAAGTCAGAAAATCCAGTGTTAAGAAAGAAATAAAAATTATGTTTATTCTAGTTATTATAAGAATCCATAGCTCTAGTCAAGATCTCAGTAACACTACAAGAGTAGTGCTACATATCACTTATGTCCCATTAAAGGTTTCTCATATGCCACATGGAACAGAAATATGTATCATGTGACATTTAGTATCATTACAGTCAACAAGCAAAATAGTCCATGTCACAGATGTCAAGCTTCTGCTCTGTTCTCTTCTGGATGATTTTATCATGTCTCTAAAATGTTCCTGCTCCGACAATTAAAATTTATTACCTGCAGCACAGGTAGTTCAGTCTCATCTTCTGCACCTTCAGGAACTACACTTACAGCAAAAGCTGCAAGAAAAAGCAGAGTTTTTTCATATTACAGGTNAACCAACACTTATTTAGGCAGATTTTCACATTAGATGATAGTGTTATTAATAACATTTATGAACGTACAACAGTCTGTTCTTACAGAACTAATATATTTGCTGCCTGACAATTCTATTCCCATATACCACTGACAAAATCACTCCTTAATGTGAAGCTTATTTATCTTGGCTTCCAGTTAAATAAATCCCATACTTTAAAAGAAAGCCCAGTGGTTCACTTTACAACAGCATAATGTGCTATCTCGTGGGAGACCTGCATTCCACTCCTTCCATTAAAATCTAGATCAGCAAAACTTCACTTGGAACAAGAGAACTGACAGCAGCTGATGGAAATTTCTACCAAACTTGAAGACAGCTGTCACACACACTGAATGCCATCTCTGAACAACACTTAAACTTGTTAATGTATAAAAGACCCAAACAAATATTCAGAAAAAGGACAGAAATGCTAAAGAGATAAGCTGCACAGACCTATTGGTATCTTAAACTTTTTACACTGACAGCACCCTGTGCATACTTTCCTCTTTTTAAGAAGCCCTTTTCATAAAGGTATTAAGATGCAAACAGAAGTAAACTCGGGTAAACTGGAGGAACTCAAGGTACTACTCATCATGGTCAAACACATGTGTGTTTTCTAAACCAGGGCAGAAAAAAATTAAAATCAACAGATTCAAGCAGAGTGTCTTATTGCAATTTTAAATTATTTATTGCTTGAAATTAATTTCAAACTGAATTCCTAACAACTGCCAATTCCTCTGACACACTGGAAACCTGGAATTTAGGAAAGCAGGGAGACAAGGCTGTGCAAAACCTGTGGTGCTACACTGCTGATTTCCTATATCCCTATGCTCTTTCAAGTGGAGACTATATTTCATTAAGTGTTTAGGAGTTTCACAGTAACAGGTCCCATCGAGCTTCAATCTCAAATCACAGCACTAAGATGCAGATAGCCTGTCAATCCAACATGTCAGTTTTCTATCCACCTCACTGTCCACACATTTAGCCCACACTCCAACAGTTTGTGTATGACATTATAGGAGACAGTACTGACCTCCTTGCTAAAGTTGAGATAACATCCACTGCTTTCCCCACACTCACAAAGTCTGTCACCTCATCACAGAAGTCAGGCACAACTCTTCCCAGTTACCTTCTCGCCCTTCACGTTTGTCTTGTCCTTCCTTGTTTGGCAAAGGTGTTCAAGACTGCTCTACCACCTTTCCAGGGACTAAGATGACACTGACTAACCTATATCTTCCCCAGAATCTCTTCCTTGTCCTCCCTGAAGACACAGGTGACATTTGCTCTTTCCTAGTCTTCAGGAATCTCCCTCAGTCAACATGATGCTTTGAAGATTACCACCTTGTTGACTCACGTTTACCATAGCTGCACTTCAATATGGCATTTAGCCAAGAAGAACACAGTGTACAACTAGGAGCATGTCCCCCTCAGCACTGCTGTCAAGTAAATGTTCTGTCCTTCTAGTTCCAAAATGCAGAGAATACTTCTATTAGTCAATTATATTCCTTGCCAACAGCATGTTTTGATAATTTTCCTCCTCTTCCAACACAACAGTACTTAGAGCTCCAAATAAGGAGTATCTTCCCCTATACAAATCCAATCCACATCTTCTACTTGACACAATTCTAATTATCAGATCAACATAAAACACCCTTACTCCAGGAAATTTATTAATTACAAAGTATTGCCCTGAAGTATCACTTCATAAATTCAGCTCATTTGCACAATGGAATGCAAGTAAAATTTTCATGACTTTCCGTTTTTAATATGCAGCTGAGCAACACTACACAAGACCTGAAACAGCCACGATTGACAAGAGATGCTCTCTCTCTCTCACCATAACACTGAATAACCCCTGCCACACTGCTTCTAAGATTTATGAAATATTAATGCACATGATCCTTGAAATGCACAGATAACCTGGAAAACAAACAAACCAACCACACTGTTCCAAACTACGTTTCTGAGAGCACAGAATTTGGGGAATTATTTTAATGATCTCCTTCTTTGTAGTATGGAATTGTTGAGGTTGAAAAGGATCACTGAAAATCATCTAGTTCAGTCCCCCTCAGAGCAGGATGCTCAGAGCCAGTCAAGATCTGAGTATTTCCTAGGACAAAGACTCAACAAATTCTCCAAGCAATCTTTTCTGCTATGCAATCACTCTTAAAAACCCACAGTATTTCTTACGCCTAAATAGAATGTCTTGTATTTCATTTTGTGCCAGCTACCTGACATCCTGTTAGGCACCAGAGTCTGGCTGCGCCTTCTTCACTGTCCCTCATTAGGTATTTTCACATGTTGGTAGGATCCTCCCTGAAGAGCATAATTTCCAAGCTGAGCAGCTCCAGCTCCTTCAGCTCCAACTAAGTAATATTCTTCATAGTCCTTTGCTGTACTCCCCCCAATACATCCGTGTATCACTTCTACTGGGGAGCCCAGACCTGGATACGGCACAGCAGGTGTGTCTTGCTAGTGCTGACACTAGAAAAACTGAAATGGACCACCTCCCATGAGCTGCTGGAAACACTCTCCTAATGCATCCCAAGAGGTTGCTGACAACCTTTGCCACGTCAGCATACTGCTGGTTCACGGTTTGCTGCCCACCAGGACTTTCTTTACAAACCTGCTTTTTAACATGCCCCAAATGTGCCCTGCTGTATGAGGTGACTTCTCACCGTGGGCTGGACTTATCCTTCATTAAACTTGTTTTTTCCAAGTTCCCAGTTTGCCTTTTTTTTTCAGCCTGCTGGAGTTCCTCTGAATGTCAGCACAACCAGCTGGTGCACGAACCTCTCCTGCCCATTTTGTAATCTCTGCAAACGTGCTGAGGGTGCAGTTTATTCCCATTGTCTAGGTCATCAATAAAGAGGCTAAACACCACTGAAGCAATTATCAATGCCTGGTGTGCTTCACAACAGTGATCAGAGCCTGTCAATCCAACAAGTCAGTTTTCTATCCACCTCACTGTCCACACATTTAGCCCACACTCCAACAGTTTGTGTATGACATTATAGGAGACAGTACTGACCTCCTTGCTAAAGTTGAGATAACATCCACTGCTTTCCCCACACTCACAAAGTCTGTCACCTCATCACAGAAGTCAGGCACAACTTTTCCCAGTTACCTTCTCGCCCTTCACGTTTGTCTTGTCCTTCCTTGTTTGGCAAAGGTGTTCAAGACTGCTCTACCACCTTTCCAGGGACTAAGATGACACTGACTAACCTATATCTTCCCCAGAATCTCTTCCTTGTCCTCCCTGAAGACACAGGTGACATTTGCTCTTTCCTAGTCTTCAGGAATCTCCCTCAGTCAACATGATGCTTTGAAGATTACCAACAGTGGCACTGATATCATTAAGCTCCATCAGCACTTGTGGGTGATGCCTATCAGGTTCACTTGGCTTCTGTTTGTCTAGGACCTAAACTGGTCCTCCTCCAGTTAAGAGCCACTTTCCTTTGCTCCAGCCTTTTACTATTTGGGGGCCTGATATAATTGTAGGTAGGTCTTTCCTAACGCTGTATCTGCAATCACAGTGTCTCCTGATATGACCTGACCTCTTTCCAACTTCTGAGTGCTTCCTTTTTATGTCTGTTTTACCAGGAGCTCCTTGTTCATATATGTAGGTCTCCTGAGACCTCTGCTTGCCTTCCTGCATGTGGGGATGGACCACTTGAGCTTCTAAGAGGTGAACCTTGAAAACTACCACCTCCTTTATTGATCTTTCCATATTGTTGAGGGCAGTGGTAGATTGAACACGTTTGGCTAAAAGTTAATTGTACCGTAACTGCCCTCTCACAGTGCAACTTCAACATTCATACAGATAATTTATGAAGAAAATTAATATCTGTGATGAACACTAGAGCCTCTCTCTATACCATTATTCTTATTCCCACTGATGTCAGCCATGCAGCTTCCTTTTCTTTTCCAATAAATAAATGTATTAAAATGACTCATTATCTTTTACATTAAATATCCCAGGAAAACTTTCCAGCTAATACATTTTAATAAGAATTGTTCAGACTATTTTTAAACTACTGAAGAACTACTGACTAAACAGACTAGCAGACCCCTGAACACACCTCAAAAAAGCCGCTGAGCCTTCACCCAATGCTTTTCACTCAGACTCGCATAAATTTATTCAATCAACAAATATGCCACGGCCCCTCTAGCCCCTTACTAGCCAATCTATTATGCACACATAATTTGACACAAACAAAGCAGTCTTCTGAGGTAAACTGCAATGAACTTGCAGGCTAAATTCAAATCTAACTAACATACAGCCAAGGCTGTTCTGACCCAGTAACCTGGTCTCTCTGTCTGAAAATAAATATCCTCTTCTGAGGATTTACCGTGAAAAGGGCAGCATGAAAACATGGCAAACCTAGCTGGCATAGACTTATCAGCAAAGGGGCCATAGGGTAGATAGGAAATATGGTGCCTGGGTGCAAGTGGACATCTCTAAGATTAATTGATCAAACAATTAATTATCAAGAAGTTTCTGAAAAAGGCGTGCCCAGGACTGAACTGCAGGTAGAAAAATTCTGACTACAGATGCAGCTCATGACCAGATCAGTCGTACAACACAGAAACCGTAAACTGTGGCAAGGATATCTTTCTGTCGTATGTAAATCACACAGGCACAAAGAAGGATGACTTGTGTTTGAGAACTATCACAGATGCTACTCATGGGAAATCCCATCTCAACATCAGAAAACACTTTTTTACTGCAAGGGTGACAGAGCAGTGGAACACACTGCCCAGAGGAGGTTGCGGACTCTCCTCTAGAGATCTTCAAAACCTGCCCCGAACACCTTCCTGTGTGAACCACCCTAAGTGGTCCTGCTTTTTAGGGCAACTGAACTCGACGATCTCTGGAAGTCCCAACTGCTAGCATTTGGTAATTCCACTATAACACAGAAGTAACTTTTCACGTTCAAACATCGTTATTAATTCAGAAAACTGCCAACACATTTCTTTCAGTATAGAACTGCCTAAGACACAGATCAATCCCTGGAGCTATAAGTACCTTTGCTAAATCCAGAATTTCCTCTAGCCTCTTTGAGATTGTTGATGCAATGCAAGTATACCTCAGGTGGACCACTGACTTACCATAAAAAGCACAGAGAAAATATGTTGCAAGAAGAAAGAGATTAGCTGATAAAAATACAAACTGTGTAGGCATCACAGCAAGCAAAAAGGCTAGGGCAATTAGCTGTAGGATTTCTTGCAAACGAAGCTACTTAACATAGACCAACCCAGCAAGGCACTGTCTTAAGTGCACCACATAATTTTATGTTTGTCACTCCATTATTTAAGGCTCTGTGTACTTTGAAGTTTATTAAGCCATGTAGCTATTTGCATAACTGGCACAAGCAGAAAGTGGTGGAATGATCAACTGCAAGTCCTCTCTTCCTTTTGCTAAATCCTCAAGAACTGAGTATAAGTGAGAAAAGGAAAAACATTTGAGAAATACTTTAAAACTCTTTATTTTTGTTACTCTGGACCAAAATCCACTGAAAAAAGCTAGACAAAATTTTAGATCTATTCAAAGCCTGGAAATTTAACCAGAAAATGTCATATAAGCAGCTTAAATTCCTTTTTTTTTCTCAATTGTGTCTTTATTTTCACTACAATTTAAGTGGGTAAATAGATTTCCTTAAAACACTGGAAAGTAAACCTCAGTAATTAATTTTTAGCCTTCAGTAGCTGAACTGCAGGAACATATGTCAACAAATTATTATGAAAATTGATGAAAATACTCTAGTACTAAAATATACTGTATAAATATATATAATAATACCACAATATAAATACGGACATTATCTTTGTTTAAGCTCAAAAGGATAGTACTGAACCAATGTCCAGATGTTTACAATTTTACGTCCTTTAAGTTCCAAGAACTTTAAAAAATGAAGAGTTAATTCGCTCGCTTTCTGCCATTTGAGGCAGAAAGGCAACACTTCCTCTTCTATGGTCTGATCCAAGGCTGGTTGACCCCAGAGTCATTTCAATCACCTCACCTGGCTGCAGGTCAGTTTAAACAAGCTACAAAAAGTTATGATTCCATGACTTAAAATATGGCAAAACCAAGACTAAAAATAACCACTTCAAGTCATGAAAGCTACTGATTATGTTGTACACAGTGAACAAAACATTTTAAATGGCATTTCTTTGTACTTATAACATAATGAAAGGCCTATTTTTATTTTGCTTGTGGATTGCCTGGGCTTCCTCCCCCTTGCAACTTTTTCAAAGAATGTAATATTATATGGATTGACATGATTCCAGAGGAAATCGGCACTGATGCTGTCAGTCAGAGTAACAGAGCCTTTCAAAATGAGGCAGCCATGGAGTCGTAGCAAGCAAAATAAATTACTTTCATGTGTTTGTCTGCAAGCTTTTCTAATATTTCTTAATTGTTGCTACCCCAATCAGCATCACAACCCCTGGTCTAGCCAGGTAAGAATGAAGACTTACAGATTTATCAACCCAAAATGGGGAGAGAGCTGGGCAAAGAGGAAGAGGAAGGAATGATGTAAGCAGATTTCCAATAGCAGAAGCTTTTCATGAAAGCAACTTATTTATTTTCTTCACTAGATTTCTTTAGTTAATAGCACATATGGGAACGAGGCAGCTGAAACCACCACTGTGAACCACTGCAATGTCTCAGTGAGTGCTGTGTACACCAGTATCTTTATAGCAGGCAAGCAGAGAAATACAAGAAAAAGCATCATCATTTCCTGATTGTCCAAACAAAATCATCCGTATACATTTTCCCATTCTGCAAGCTGCCACCTGCAAGCTGCAATTTATTAAATGACTTAACTACCAACAGACAAGCTGTTTTCTTTTGTGAAATGCAATCCAAATTATCTCTGCTCTGCAAGAACAAAGCTGATTTGCAAACCTACTAGCCTGGCCATCTCAAAAGCATGGGATATTTAAGGAAAAATAAGAGCTTTACTACAAAGGGATGTTTTAAAAACTACAAGAAAGCCATGACACTGCAGTAAGCTTCAAAGGAACAAATTCTATGTAAGCATTCATTTAGCCCTACTAAACAACATGGAATTGCAAGAAGTAAGAACTTAAGTTTCCCCATTTCTGCCTTATATTCGCACATATGTACAACAAATAAGCACAAAAAGAGGACTTGCTATTCTCTATGGTTACAATCTGTTTGAGGTTATAAGTGCTACAGTACCTTGCTGAAGCACCGGAGCAAAACTACTCGCTCTGGGAAGAATGAAACACAGCTTTAGGAGGAGCAGTAAAGCAATAGGACTAGAAAACCCAAAGTGCATTGGTGAAAAGTGTTTTAGTAGAGAAAAATCAAAATATCACAGCTCTAGTTTGCTGAAAATAGGACTTATTTGTACCAGGTTTCCCTTGCAGGATTTTGATCCACAACTCATAGTGACTGAAGACAAATCCAAAGCTTCAGAACAAACTGACAAGCTTATCCTACAGAGACAGAAGCATTCAGGCACAAAAATAGTGAGAAACAGATCTAAACATTTCTTCTCTCGCACTCACAGCAACAGCTCCTAACTCCAACACCCTGTAGGTTTGCAACAGCTCCCATCTGACTAAGACACATTAAAAAGTCTCTAAAATACGGTTTGGTTTTGTTTTTTAAATCTATGCTGACATTTTAATGAGGCGGTTTTGCCTTTCCATCTCCCTTCGGCATTACTCGGTAAGGCACTATTTCGAACAAGTGGCGTCCTGGTGGGGTTTAGCTAGTTTAATGAAAATTTTCTTGTCCTGGGAAGCCAGCCCCGTGATTATCAGTTACCACCGCCAGAGCTTTCCCCT
The DNA here is from genome assembly GCA_013396835.1 of Psilopogon haemacephalus. Taxonomy (NCBI): domain Eukaryota; kingdom Metazoa; phylum Chordata; class Aves; order Piciformes; family Megalaimidae; genus Psilopogon; species Psilopogon haemacephalus. The sequence continues at coordinate 142,147 of VWZI01010447.1, forward strand.
GCTCCGCAGTGGCCCGAGGAAAAGGGCTGCCCCCTCCACCCCGCAGAACAGAGAGAGCGCGGAACGCAGCCGGAGCCGCTGAGGGGAGCCCGCGCTGCCCAGTCCTGCTCCGTTACAAACTTCAGGGGAAGGAGCAGCTCCCCGCACGCTGCCTCTCACGGGGCAGAACGCAGGGGTGAAGAGCGCCAGCGCCGGCTACAGCGACCCCGAGCTCTCCAGCTCTGTCCCGTGCCCTCCTCCCTCTCATCACCTCCGTGAAGGGGCCGAACGTCCCAGGTCTCCTCCCTTTACCTCGCCATGGCGGCCCGGCCCGGCTCCCAGCCACTCACCCGGGGTGCGGAGAGGCGGGAAAAGGAAGAAGAGGTGGGCGCACGCAGCGAAAAGGAGAGAGCGGCTGCAGCCGGG
>VWZI01010447.1:147133-208570 GCA_013396835.1 Psilopogon haemacephalus
GAAACTGTCCATCAGGCGCCCAGCATTTCCTGGCCGGCCAATTGATTCAAGGTTCCACGTATATGGGCATCGCGAGGTTCCCCGCCCTGAGTCCCGGGGCCACCTGGGATGCCCCACCCTTCACCCCCTACCAAACCTTTGAACAGTAGAGGGAGAAGAGAGCCCAGGAATTGGATTAATCCTAGGATGCTCCGTCATTCTATGCCGGGACAGATATCTTTTACAGATATTAAATACAATTACAGAACCACAGAATGGTAGGGGCTGGAAGGGACCTCTGGAGATCATACAATCAACTCACTGTGCTAATGCAGGTTTGCCTAGATCAGGTTGCAAAGAATCACATCTAAGTGGATTTTTAAAGTTGCCAAAGAAGGAGCCTCTCTAGACAGCCTGTTCCAGTTCTCCATCAAATCAGAGAAGCTTTTCCTTAAGTTCACGTGAAATCTTCTGTGTTGCAGTTTGTACCCACTTCCCTTTGTCCACCCAGCCCCATCCACCCTTTACAATCCCCTCTTTATATTCTCTTTTCCAGGCTAAAGAGCCTCCCTTGTATGAGAGATGTTTCAGGGCCTAAATCATGTTTGTGGCCTTCTATGGGACTCTCTCCAGTAGTTCTCCATCTCTCTTGAACTGGGGAGCCCAGAATTGAACGCAGTACATTAGGTGTGGCCTCACCAGGGCAGATAGGGGATGACAACTTCTCTCAATCTGCTGGCCACACTCTTCTCAATGCATTACAGAATACTACTGGCTTTCTTGGCCATGAGGGCACGCTGCTGTGGCACTTAGGCTAACATGTTATTCACTCATCTCTTTACATAAACCAAGGGACAGATAACCTTTTTAGCTCAAAACAAGATGCTCAGATTGCCCTGTTGGAGAAAAAGGGAACTGTGGGAGAAGTTCAGAGGCTGTTGACCATGACAGAATCATAGAATCATAGAATCATAGAATGGTTTAGGTTGGAAGAGACCTTAAAGATGTCTACGTGAGACTGGCCAGGCTGGCATGTGGTCCAAGGGTGGTCTGTCCTTCTGTGCAACAGGACACTCTTATGTATCTGTCATCAAAGGATTATAATATGGGAGAAGAAAATAAAAATTAACCAGTATCATGGAAGGCCAAAATAAGCCTAATATGTGTTGTGGCTTGTCCAAGCATGATCCCCTGCTCCCCCTTACCTCTGCTGGAGTGGGGAGGAGTGTGGGAAAGAAGATAAAAGACTTGGAGCCACCAAGTCTGCTCCTGTGGGTAAACAAGGTATATATACTTGATCTGTGCTTTCCCAAATTTGAGTAAAGCAAGCCCCTGTCTTCACCTAATATGGTTAGTTTTGGCAAAGTACCGTTCTGATTGGTGAATCTCTGTGTCCAAATGGAGTCATTGGGACTCAGGCAATTGAAAAAATATGGTCAGAAGTTGTAAACATCTCACTTCACTTTGCCATGCCATTTTGTCTTGCTCTGCCTTGCCACGCTGCCATGCTTAAAAACAGCTTTGCTGTGTAACAACAAGCTCCGATGCTTCAAGCTTGTCTACCTAGAAACTTTGCCATGCCTCAGTTTACCAGGGAGAGGCATTAAGTGCCTTGATGCTGTAGGCAAGAGTCATTGCTCAAAGCTGCTGGAAAGCTATGACCAGCCTCAGTGTGAATTGAAAGTGATAAGCTGCTTCCAACTGGAGAGCCCACTTATCAAGACCTCACTGCAGCCTGTGTGGTGAGAGAGAGCAGGTTACTGCCACACAGCAGGACACTGTGCTTGCACACCTGCAAAACCTCCATGAGGAATCTGGAGCCCTGGAAAGGACACTGCCTGCCTGAGAAGGGATCAAGACCAGGTCAGAGACTGTGCAAATCTCAGCACCCTGCCACAGTCCTGGGGAAACCCTAAAAGCCTCCAATGGGTACCATACCACTGATAGCAACTCCACCAAGAGTTTCAGGTACTGTCTGGAACTATAATGCAGCTCCGGAAATCCAGAGGTACTAGTTTGTGAGTAGATATTCTAAAAAGTCTCTTTGTAATTAAAGTTTTTGCTTTGGTTCTCTTTACTCTGTGACTGCCTTCTACCTGAGCAGAAAGGAGTCTCTCGAGTTCCCCTAGAGGGCAACCGGCATATTGCACCACAAGAATCTCTTCCCAAAAGCCCAAATTAATGTTTCCATTTCTGGTTTTGCTTAACTATTGAATTTGCCTGTTCCCTATCTAAATACCCACAACCATGCATTCGTACATTATGTTTTCTGGTGAGATATAATAGTAATGATCTTTAAGGTCTCTTCCAACCTAATCCATTCTATGATTCTATGATAATAATTATTTTTCATAGTTTTATTAATATTTTCATCTGGTTATTAATATTTTTTTACAAACAGACACAATGGTATTTATTGAATTAGAGAACTTGACTGGAAATACTTTGTGTGTATATATATATATGTTATATATATATATATATATATACACAGATACTTAGTTCAACTAATCTAGGTTTCTCAACTATTGCTTCTTTCAATGGATGGGGTGGAAAAGACTTTTAAGCAGAGACAGGTCTCTTAATCACTTGACTTGAGTTCGTTCTAGCTCTTCTTCAGATTGCTGCAGTTTGATCTCTCTTTCCTACTCAGCAAGTTAGATAAGCAGGGGTACAAATTTAAGCTATCACTAATTCTGCAGGTATCAGCAAAAGCAATCCAAATTAGCTCAGAATCACATGATTACTTTTAAAAACATAACATGCATCTGGAAACACAGTTTCTCAGTGTTCAGCTACTGAAGACACTAATTCAATGATAGGTCATTTCATTAAGATGATAATGTCCAGCTAACACCCTGGGCATACATCTACTCTTTTCAAATGCTAGGCAGCACGGCTGAGCATGCGAGAGAGCTCTTAACTCTACTCCTTTACATAGTGCTCTCCATGAGAAATCTGCAATAGTAGGAAAAGCCTTGAGTGGCTTCATTAGTGGCACTGGGCCTGGGACTTGCCCCATCTTGTTCAGAAGAACTGATGAAGTTGCAGTATCTCAGCCCACACATGTAAGCCCAATAACCAAACCACTGAGAAAGATCAACATTTCAGTCAGTCCTGTGGTAGTTCACAGTGCAGTCTAAATTTAGTCTCTCTCCTTCTCGGAAAGCAGTGGCTCCTAATTAAAATCTTGGGGTAAGCCTTAGAGTATTCAGTCAAAGTTTTATAGAGAACTTCTCTGAAGCAGTAGTAAAGAGTCTTGAGTACAGAGTTAAACCAAGCAAGTCTTTATGATGGAAGCTGCTCTTTTTAGATTATACACTCTTTAGAATGACCCTAGAAAATGACTGGGCATGAAGTGATCAGTCAAAGATGCTTAGAAAATTGTAAAGATGGATGAAAAACAACTCGTCTCATATGGAGCAAATAACGTTTGCTTAACACCTCTGTGGTAGCTAGCACAGAGACACTGAAAATCCCTAATGTAGCATATTTTCTGGAGCTCATGACAGAATTGCCCAAGAAGCACTTGGGGGATCTTTGAACTATTACAGATTAAGCTACAGATGAGCAGGAAGAGATCTATCAAACTGTGGAACTTGACACAGTTCCCTGGAGTGCCTTAAAACAGGCACTCAGATGTCAGTGCTTCAATCTCCCTTACAGACCACACCTTGCAATTTCTGATCAGCTCTTACTCATAGGCATCACTGAAAATCTGTTGCCTCTGGCTGCCAGATTTTAGGTGTGGCTGGCCTTCTGCAGTGCATAATCTCAAGGAAACCTAAAATTGCTATGCTTATTATTCAGGTAGCATAACGAATGCAAGCTACAGCTGCAGCTTTGTCAAGGTCATATTTCTTAAATGTGTGGCTTTAAACACACAGCAGTTATTCATCAGGTCTGTGGAAGGAATGCAAGACTGAATCCTTTGGAAGATGAACCTAGAACTAAATTTTCTTGCACCTCCCCCTCTAGGCTACACTACTTGAAACCTTTCCCACTCCTTTTCCTCCACTTCAGTCAATAATTTGGCAATCCTCCTTCACATAGCATCACAGTTTAGTTGCAAAATCTTCTGCTTTCTTGCCATATTGGTTCAGATGTTAAATTTTACTGATGAGACCTTAGAACATCCTCAGATGTTCTCTACAATTCTTTATTCACCCTGCAAAGTCACCATGTTGGCTTTAGTCATTCTGCACTCCTAAACTTTGGCCTTGTTCTAACTACAGAATATCTGTTCTGATTTTTAAAATTATCCAGTCTGACTGAAAATTACTGTACTAATCTGTCATAACAGACAAGGAATTCAGAGTCCTGTAGAAGAGACTCAGGAATTATCCCTAAATTAGTATTAATATTTTTTAACATTCAGCTATCTCCAATTATAGTTTTCCTTTCTTCCTTTTAGAATCTCAGTGTTGTCTCCAGTTCTAAGAGGTTCAAAACTGACTGAAGTTATTTAATCTCATATATGATATTGACAGGAGGACTTAGTTATATATTATTTTTAGTGCATCATTCTTGAAAAATGACAGTATAAACTCTTTTCAGACTCAGCATCTGCAGACAAATAGCTGCCAGGTTAAAGCTAGTGGGAAAATGCATTATCTTGATTTCTTGCAACTGTTGAGTAATGAGAGGAAGATGATTTATGCTCGTCTTTGTACTGCACACAGTCAAGGAGAAACAAGGGTAATACCTCTACAGATAGATGTAAAGGACTGGAGCATTTTAGTCTGGATTATAAGGCATGGGCATATTGCCCACGCCTTTGGTCAAACCAACAGCTTGCTTGAAAGAACTGTCAGACTTGATACTTTTTTTCTGTTTTGCCTCCTGCTGCCTCCATCTGATACAGAACTCCCTCTACCAAGTGTAACTGAGCTCTTTACACCTTTCACAATGAATCGCAGCTATGTGAATATACAAAACATTACTCCTAAACTGCCCAAAAGTGTCCTTTACCAATATATGCAAATATTATCTTGTCTGCTCAGAGCCAAAGGATAGATGAACAGCAAAGAGATTTAACTAAGCAAAGCCACATAGGAACAGAATGCTTCCATGTATTTTGAAGAGCTTAGTGTCTGTATTGACTACTTTCCCCTGCTTCTATTCCTACAATAAACATTGGGCTAAAGAATCACCTACCCTTCTCCACTGCATTAAGTCGCAGTGGGAAGGCTAAAACCAAAGTGAACTGCTCAAGGAATACTGGAGTGGATGGCCAAATAATGTTCTTTAACTTTTCTGCTGTTCCGATGGGCTGTAAATAACACGATCACTCAATCACTGACTAACCTGCATTAATTGTCAGGATTACTACCTCCAGGTGTCCCATATCTTACCACTGGCTGCCATATATTTTGTTTTACCTTATTACCACTGCACTGTAAACTATGACAATCCAGGAAGCAACTCAAAAGTTGTTAAGACATCCCAATTTGGCAGGAAGAAATCCAAGAAGTTAAAAACCACTAAAAACTCCTTGGGAGCAGAAGAGACAATCAGTCATCATAACATCCAGAGATGTTTGAACAGTGTGCAACATCTCTACTAGGTTTTGAACTGTGGAAGAATCCATCCTGTAAGATGGTGACACCAAAGATTTTGGGGTATGTCTGTTTTACAGCTTTTAATGTCAGCAATCTCCAGAAGTGCGTGGGGAGTTACACATAGTTAAGAACACTCTAAGCAATAGCAGGAACATAAGAGCTAGTTTCTTTAGCTGAAGCAGGTCTCTTGTGAACCAGCTTAGGTCTGCACAATAATCACACCCCTGAACAAGTATGGCTGGAAAACTCCCTCTAGCAGGTAGATCTCTGCATTTTATTTAACTCTAACTAGATTGATAGGACAGAGTTTTCTAATTTTGTCATCTGTGCCTCCATAAACCTTTGTAGCTATGTAGTGTGTAGGGTATCAAAAACCCACTAAGTTGCCTGGACTGATGAACGCAAGGCCAGTATGTTGTTAAATCATTGCCTCATGCCCATCATCAGCCAGGAGCATTTTCTGTTATAGAATAAAAAAACAAACCTCACAGACCCCAGAAAAGCTTCTGACAGTGGTGTCATAGTGTTACATTCTGCCCCTATATATGGGGCTACCTGACACAGAGTGACAAAATACAGCAGTTGCCTTCACACCACCAAGTCCTGATTACACAGGAAGCTGTTGGGCTTTTTTTGTTGCTGCCCTGAGCAGTTCCTGGTGGTGCACCCTTAGCATGTTTTCCGATGCCACCAAGCTATGCGGGAGCAGTCAAAACCCTGGAGAACAGAGTTTAAAACACTTCTAATAAGCTTTAAAAATGGGCTGATAGAAACCTCACACTGTTCAACAAAAACAAATGTAAAATTCTACACCTGACTCAGAATAAACTCCTACAACACCAACAGGCTGTGGCTAGGAAGCAAGGTTTGCTGGAAGAGGCCTGGTAAAGCCAAGTGTGATAAAACAGAGCCCTTTTGTGATAATGCCAACTATACAACAGATTTCATTAGTAATAGCACAGTCAGGAGGACAAAAGAAGCCCTTAATATTTGTTATTTGGAGGCATCACCTGGACTACTTTGCAGTTCAGGGCCCAGCAGCACAAGAGAGAAAATCCACTGGACTAAGTTGGTTAAGGACTGGTGTACCAGTCAGATCTGTGGCAACAGATTGTTCAAGATAGATGGGAAGAGAGACTAACATGGAACCTAAATGCTGCCAGATAGTACCTAGAAAGGGAAAGCCAGAGATTCTCCTTAGTAAGTGATCAGCAAGAGAATATGCATTCACAAGTTGCAATAAGGGAAATTCTAAACTAATATGTCAAAAAAGTCACAGAGGTTAGACACCGAGACAAGTTTGCCCTGAGAGACTGAAGAATCTCCATTCCTTTCCTGGAGACATTCAGAATAGATGATTACTTAATTTTAAACTTATAAAGAAAAAAAAAAAAAGTTGCAGTTCTGCTTTTTGACTTGCCTTACATAGGTATGCAAAAAGAAAAAAAGGGAGCTGAATCAACATCGTAAAATAAACTAGAAGGCATTTTATATGGTGGCTTACATGAGGCAATGGTGCCACCCAATGTCCAGATGTTATACATAAACTTGTTTTTCTTATCCAAAAGCAAGGAGAGAAATCCCAGCCAAACCCCAAACCAACAAACTGTATGTAAAGTTTATTAGTAACCCTATCTATATGCCAAGGCTTGGCTCCAACATTAGATTAACAGATGGGGTAAATTTCAAAACAGGCAGATATTTCATAGTTCTTTAGCTTCAGCTTGAATTGCCTATAGAATGGATATTAGCATAGACCAGGTAAATCCAGACAAACTGACAAAACATATTTATAAGCATTTGCCTAGGGTCCTCATTATAGAATCATAGAATCGTAGAATGGTTTAGGTTGGAAGAGACCTCAAAGATCATCCAGTTCCAACCCCCCACCATAGGCAGGGACACCTCCCACTAGATCAGGACGCTCAAGACCTCATCCAGCCTGGCCTTGAACACGTCCAGGGAGGGAGCATCCACAACCTCCCTGGGCAACCCGTGCCAGTGTCTCACCACCCTCACTGTGAAGAACTTCCTTCTAACATCCCATTTAAATCTCCCCTCTGCCTGTTTGAACCCATTCCCCCTCGTCCTGTCATTACAAGACTTTGGAATAGTCCCTCCCCAGCCTTTCTGTAGGCCCCCTTCATATACTGGACTGTATATTTTAGCTTTTCATTTTCTGAGCCCACCCAGTTTGAGCCAAGCAACACATGGACTTTACTATGACACTGCCTAAAATCTCTGCAAAATAATCATTTTTTTTAATCTACAGGTCCCTGAATCTAGCCTGTATTCGAAGGGCAATAACTTCTAGAAAAGCAATCATCCATGAACTACAAAGAATTAAAAGAAGTTTATCTCACTGGAAAAGTTTACCATTAAACTTTGAATCACCGCTGAATGACTGCTAAATGACTCTGGAGAAGAGAAGGCTTTGAGGAGACCTTATAGTAACCTTCCAGTATCTGAAGGGGGCCTACAGGAGGGCTGGGGAGGGACTATTTACAAAGTCTTGTAGTGACAGGATGAGGGGTAATGGGTTCAAACTGGCAGAGGGGAGATTTAAACAGCATGTTAGGAGAAAGTTCTTCAAAGTAAGCATGGTACGACACTGGCACAGGTTGCCCAGGGAGGTTGTGGCTGCTCCCTCCCTGGAGGTGTTCAAGGCCAGGCTGGATGAGGTCTTGAGCGTCCTGATCTAGTGGGAGGTGTCCCTGCCTATGGCAGGGGATTGGAACTGGATGATCTTTGAGGTCTCTTCCAACCTAAACCATTCTGTGATTCTATGATTCTATAATAGTCCTTCCCCAGCCTTCCTGTAGGCTCCCTTGATACTGGAAGACTACTATAAGGTCTTCTTGAAGCTTTCTCCAGGCTGAAAAGCCCAAAGTCTCTCAGCCTGCACTCATAGCAGAGGTGCTCCATCCCTCTGATCATCTTTGTGGCCCTCCTCTGGACTCTCTCCAACAGCTCCATGTCCTTCTTGTGCTGGGGTCTCCAGAACTGCATACAGTACTCCAGGTGGAGTCTGAGGAGAGCAGAATAAAGGGGGAGAATCCACTCTCTTGCTCCTTGCTCTGCTGGCCACACTGCTCTTGATGCAGCCCAGGACCCATGCTTTGCTGGATGAAAAATTCTCTGAATGGCTGGGCACACAGAGTGGTGGTGAATGGAGTTAAATCTAGTAGGTGGCTGGTCACAACTGGCATTCACCAGGGCTCCACCTGGGTCCGTTCTCTTTAGCATCGTTACCAATGATCTGGATGAGAGGATCGAGTGCACCCTCGGTAAGTTTGCAGATGACACTAAGTTGGGAGATGGTGTTGATCATCTTGAGGGTAGGAAGCTCCACAGAAGGACCTGAACAGGCTGGACCCATGGGCTGAGGCCAACTGTATGAGAACCAGCAATGCCCAAGTGCACTTTGGTCACAACAGCCCCAGGAAACATTACAGTCTTGCTGAAGAGTGGCTGAAAAGCTGCCCAGTAGAGAACAACATGGGGATTCTGGTTTGCAGCCAGCAGAATACATGCCAGCAGTATGCTCAGGTGACAAAGACCAAAAGCATCCTGGCCTGTATCAGGAACAGTGTAACAAGGAGGACCAGGAAAGGGATTGCTCCCCTGCCCTCAGCATTGGCAAGACCACACTAGAGTACTATGTTTAGTTTTGGAGCCCTCATTGCTAGAGAGGTCCTGGAGTGGGTCCAGAGAAGGTCAGTGAAACTGGTGGAGGGTCTGAAGAACAGTTCTCATGAGAAACAACTGAGAGGACTGGAGTTGTTAGCCTGGACCAAAAAGAGGCTGCAGGGAGACCTTATTGCTCTCCAACTATTTGAAAGGAGGTTGTAGTGAAATGGGTGTAGTAGTAACAAGTGATACAACAAGAGGACATGGCTTCAAATTGCACCAGGAGAGTTTTATATTGGATATTAGAAGAAAATTATTCACTTAAAGGTTTATCCAGTGCTGGAATCAGCTTCCCAGGGAAGTGGTTGAATCCTCATCCCTGGAGGTGTTTAAAAGATGCATAGATGTGGTGCCACAAGACATGGTTTAGCACCACTTAGCAGAAAGATAATGTTTGGACTTGAACTTTCCAGCTTTCCAGCTGAAAGAAATCTATGATTCTATTCTATTATATTCTCTAGTCTTCCAAGTATTACTTCTTTCTTCCCTCTTGTTAGTCCTTTTGCAACTGCCTTATTTCCATCATATTCACAAGTTAATCTTATGGTCACATAATAAATAAACAAGCTCTCTTAATTGACTCTTAATTTCCAGGATACAAATAATATGTCTTAGTCAAGCACAGCCAATTATTTTTCTTCAAAATAATAATTTCCATAGTTTTGTACATATCACCAGCGAGGCATTTCTAGAAGAGAAAGGAGCAACTTGACCTGTTAATTGCTCAGCCTGTTGATTTTTATATTGTATCCAACAATTTTTGCAGCTTTCATATGAAGACACTTTGAAGTTTTTAATTCACAAAATAGTTTTTATTAACAGACTTCTGTGGAACCATGTTTAACATAGTAATACATTAATAACAGCACATTTATTCTAAGGGTAGCTATAGACATGCTATAAACTTATAATACCCAGTTTCTAGCAGTTGTTAACTTTGTGACAGTGCAGAAAAATAACGCACCTACTTGGTTTTATTAAAAAAAAAAAAAAATACATAGAAATGTTGGATCTGAACAAGCATAGGCACAGTACCATGCATCCACACTTTTAAAAGATGTTTTATTACATGCTCTTTCACAGCATGGCCACTATAACCTGCAAAGGATAAGTCAGCTATCTTTTCAGAGTGTTCAGGCCGAATTGCAGTACTAAATACTTCCTGAGTGGCTGTACAGAAGATACTGATTTTGGTCTCTTAGGGGTTTTTGGTGGTGGTGGTGTTTTTTTGGTTTTTTACATAAATCAAAAGTTGAACAGTCTTTGAAGTGCTTGGGATATTTTATAGTGAAAAAATTGTTTGGATTACTGTCAGAAATTAGTAACAAGTATACATCATACTAATAATACAAGTGTTATTTTTAAAACATTCTACCGATGCTGAAAGCATAAAGAGTCTGCATAATCCGTGCATGTCTTATTAGCATTCAGTTATATAAATGATACATGATTTGGCAGCATCTCTACTTAAAAATGACATTCTGTTTCTTTGATTATATATACACAAACCAGTCAAACTCCATTGATTTATTTTTTGTAATCCGACTGCCTTCTTGCTTTACAATCATTTTGCTTTTACAAGTGTATTTATTAATTGCACTTAGACATCAGAAAGTTTATGTGATCTAATTCCATATTTACTTTTAAAATGTTCAACTCTGCACTGTTTTCAGTTAGTGATGTGCACCTACATTAAATGTTTTATGTCATAATCCTACAGTCTGATTTTCTTATTCAAAACACTTCTTGGTTAATGCAACAGGAATAAAGAAAAAGGTTATAAGGCAATTGTCAACACAATCATAGAACAGTCTGGGTTGGAAATGACCTTTACAGGTCATCTAATCCTACCCCAAGTCACTCAAGTTCAAGTATTTAAGATTCATGAACACTTAAGGTGTAGTATTATTTGAATATTCCTGAATTCCATCCATTCCTGAATTTCTATCTTAAAGCATTTATGGTGCAGTTACCTTGCTGTACTACGTTTGTTAAATACAAAATAAAGTGTTAAGTGTTCTTTTTTCCTAAAATCTTCAAATTTTCCAGCAGGAAAATCCAGTTAACTGAAAGGATAAAAGCTGTACATCTAAGTCAACAGATCAACAGCAGACAGTAATGGTAGCTTCCCAGCAATCAATGCAAACACTCACAATTACAATGTTTGAACTCATGTTAACCTCAGAAGCAAAGGCTGCTCCCTTTTAATTTGTATTTTGTATGTACACAAATTAAAAGATGTGTGAAGATTTAAAAAATTAAAAGAAAAAAAAAGGACATCCTTGAATTTAAATTAAATTTAAAAGTTACTTTTGGGTTATGAGTCTTACTGAGTTTTAGGAAGATAAAGCATCACCCCCTTGGTTACTCTGGGATTTGGATCCATGCTATGCTGTGTGCTTAACTATGCTGATACATGGCCAGAGAGGTGAATAATCACATTAGGATTTACCAAATGCTGAGGCTTTTATCAGGAAGCATGCAAAAATCTATTAAATGAAGTTTATTTGCCTTACCCTACACCAAGAGCCTGTGTGATGTTCTCCATGGTAGGGATTCTCTGAACAGTGCAGTTCAGACATCAAATCTTTAGAAAGCAGTGCCTCTTGGTTGCTATGTTTCAGACTCCTTACACTATCACGTTGGTGATATATCCCCCCATTATTTCTTTCTGTAGAAGTACATGAATTGAGGTATTAACAAATATAATACTGTAGAACATTTTCATTAACACTTTCTATACAGAAAGGACTAAAAAACGGGCCAAATGAAAATACTTAGTTATTTTACAAGCATAACAAGTTACTTATTACTTCATAGAATTGAATAAATATGTGGCATTTAAAACTATTTTCCCTATTATTATCCTCTTTTTCACTTGATTTGCAAAATGTTTATACACAGGAAAATAAATAACATGCAGTCATAACACAGTAGTATGAAAATCAGTGTATATTAAAAAAAACCTGCAGTGCAGCATTGTATAGCAAAGTAAGACTACTAGAGATACTAGAGAGTACCATTACTTGATATGAATGGCAGTCTTTTATTTATACCAGCAATGATCTCAAATGCTCTTTGCCCTTTAAAACTTCACCTGAAATCCAAGAACAAATCTAGAGCAATCCTAATCTCACTAGGTTTGCATCCAAAGCCTTCTCAAATGATGACAGAAAGAAATGGTGCAGAAGCTTAAGACTGACTAGCATGTCCATCTTGCATTGCCATAAGGTCACTACTCATAGTTACAGAATGTCTACTGCAGTAAAGCTGGCACAGGCACCCTCCAAATACATTAGAACAATAGCATGGGCTGGAATGCAGCTCAAACCACAAATGGAAAGTCAGAATATAAATACAGTACCCAGAGAAACCATAGAGAGACATATTTACTTGTAATTCAGTGTTTAGGTGTTGCCTTCCTATGACAAGGTGAGTTCTCCTGTATTCTGTTTTAAGTAAAATACAAACATTGTGCACGAAGAATGCCGCCCCTGCTGTCACAGCAAAGCTCCTGCATGTCTCTTCTTGGGCCCCTGGCAACACAGCAGAAATCCTAAGTACTCGATAGATTACTGTGTTATGTATGTTCTGTGATGCCTGGCCTCTCACAGGGACATTTAGTCTACAGGGACATGCCAGTCCTCTTTAGTTTACTTAGGTCATGTTTTATAATGGTAACAATCCCTGTATAGACATTCTCATTCTGCCTCCACACCCTGTGACAATTTACCAACATGACGCTTGGTTTAACTGATAACTCACATGTCAAATTCAGTTTCTTAACACCCATATTAATGCTCTGGTAGAGACTACAACATAGAACACCCAGTACCAAATATGAAAATGATTATTTAAAAGACTGACCAGCTACCATTTAAAAGTACTATCCACACTGATGAAGGCCAGATTACTCTCTTCTCCAAGTCAAAATGTGAACATATATAAAGAAGCCCTTAACTGTCACAAATAATAAGAGCACCTACATAGCTGAACTCCCTGTGCATGCTGAGGAATAAAGAAAAATCCACAATAGATACTTTTTTGTCATTAAAGTTTCTGCTTATTTACCTTGTGTTAGCACCTAAGTAGATTGGATACTTAGGCAGACTGAGAAAAGTTCATCGTAACTGTGCAGGGCAACCTTAAAAACTTGAAAAACATGGTTCAATCGTTATATTCTGGTAACAAGCTGGAATCGTTGGTGCACTGCAAAAAACACAAAAATTGAAACAGAGCATTCAAATGTAAGAATCCAATATTCCACTGAACAATTAGAAAGCAGAAACAACAGAACCTTCATCTTTCTACCCCCAGCAATATTAAGATCTCAGAATACTTGGCAGGTACCAAGCAGATCATCAAGAGAAATTTTGCATCAGGTCAGCTTGTCTATCCACACAGCCATCCAGTAAAGGCTGATATGACAACCAAAGGGAAAGGCAATACACTGGTTTTTCTCAGTTCCAAACCTCACAAGCTTTCCAGTACAAGTAAACTGCAGATGAAGTTAGTGTTTCCCATCCCAGACATAGAAGAGAGTACGTAGCTCTTCCAATCTCAAGTTCAGAAAAGAGAGACACCCAAGAGTTTCCACATTACTGGAAGAGAGAACCAAGAGTTCTAAGGAGGTTTTTATAAAGTATATTTTTAAAATAACCTTTGCAGCCCCTGGTAAATCAGTTTTAATTAATCTAATTCTGCTGGCTCTATCTAGAGCATTGATCTAGCTGGATACACAGGTCTTCTCACTGTCAGACCTCACCCAGTGTGTTAACCTTAGCCAGACAATGTCCATCATTCCTTCATGGCTCTCTGATCTGCTGGCTTTCACTGGTGATGAAAAATGGGGTTCGTATTCAGGTCTCAAGAGTCATTATTGTTCCTCTAAGTGCTTCCTGGTGGTACACAGCCTGTGTCCACAGCCACGAGTTTTCCACCTTACAGAATGCTTGCAACATTCACCACCAGCTACCCTTTCAGAATTGCCCTGACCATTGTTTTGGCTGCCCCAGATGCAGCCTCAGAGATCATCTCAAGCAAGCATCTTGCACCTATTACCTCCCTCAGTAGTTCTTATCTCTGCCCTACTTCTCCCTGACCCTCAACACCACTTGCAGTTCCACAGTGGGAATTAACTTTACAGGTAGCAAGTCATTATTAATATATGCTTTTGCTCTAGGCCAAGGATGAAAAATTTTATTCCTCTATTGGGATTCCAGTTCACTGAAGCCACAGTTCAACCACTGCACAGCAGAACACTGTACTGCACCATCAGACAGATGGTGCCAGTAGACCAACTTCCAAATTCACTGCTGAGTTTAACATGGTTTCTCTCTTTAAAGACCAGCTGCAAATCTGGGCAAACAGTCAAGTTTTTCTTATTTCTATTCAGGAGTAAACAATTTACAGCAAAGGAGAAAAAGCAAAAGGAATCTTTGGTATCTACTTTTATCATCTACAGTGACACTTAAACTAGTAGGTATGCTGTGTATTCATCATTTGCCACAACAGCATTTTCTAAACAATCACTGAAAATACCAGGCACCCAGCTTCTTGTCAGATAAGGCAATAGCTGATGGACAGATGAACTGGTAACAAAGGGAAGATTTTCACCTTCAAGCTGTAAAGATGTATTATTCAGGATGCACTGACTTTGGATGCTCATGAAGGCAAAATAGCAGGATATTTAAGTACTAAAATACTTTGAAGTCTGCCTCCTCATTTAAAATTGAAGTACATAATCAAGGAGTTATACCTTATCAAGCAAGGACAGTAAACCTCATCAACATATACATAAACCTTTGTATTTAGCCAACCTGCCAGCTTATTATGAAGTTAAAAGCTAATGACACAACAGCCTCAATGGATTTTTCAGCAACGTGGCTCCTTTGAAACAGGCAAGCATTATTTTTGGGGTCCAATTCCTCCTCATATATACTCATGAGAGGTCAAGGTCCAACATGGAACTGAATGTTATTTAAATCTGAAGCAAAGCTTTAGCAGAGGCAGATTCCTGCTGCACAACATATAGAAATGCAGCTGCGATAAAATACTGCTATTTTGCTTCTTCTACACTGGATCGCTCTGGATTCTAAATGCTACCATCTCTTCTCGCCCTCTGGAACAGCCAGGACCAGAGGGGAGGCATCTAACAAATACGCCACTGACAACCAAAATCAGGATCTGGGTAACTGCCTATCTCCACATGGAATTCAAAGGGTTAAGGGCACAGGGGCACAACACAGGGAACACAAGGGGAAACTTCTTGACTGTAAGGGTCACAGAGCACTGGAACCGGCTTCTCAGAAAGGTTGCGGAGTCTCCTTCTCTGAAGACTTTCAAGGCCTGTCTGGATGTGTTCCTCTGTGATCTGTGTTAGATTGTATGGTTCTGCTCTGGCAGGGGGGGTTGGACTCGATGATCTCCTTGGGGCCCTTCCAATCCCTAACATCCTGTGATCAAGGGATGGGGTCCTGAGCAAACAGCCAGGAGGCAACAAGGCAACAGAACATTTATATTACACTAAATTGTGCCACTGGACAAAGGTCTAAGTCCTTTTAAGGGGAGCAAGTGATTAGTAGCATTCACATATTGAACCTGTGCCGTTACTTTTCGAAGACCGAGCAGCACCCCAAATAGCACAGCGAGAGTAGATACCTGCAACAATGCGATAGACGCATCTACACAGAGGTTTCCCAGCTTATTAGTGAAGTAAGGATATTGTCACAATTGCTTATATTCCATTCTCCCACACACGTGGGCTTTGCAAACTTCAGAGTTGAGTCACACACTCGGAGAGCTGAGTACTACCGTACCTCACCTCTGTCCCACCAGCTTCCTCATACACCCTGCTCCCTCCGTGGCTCGAAGGCCCTGAGGCTTCGGGGTCGCTTCACCCAGGCCGCCATAGCTACGCTTAGGATCTTTCTTCCCTACCGCGGGCAAAACAGCTGGCCACAGCCGCATAGGGTCATTCGCAGCACTTCGCCAAGGCCTCGGCGCCCACACCGACTGCTCGCCCCAGTCACTCTTCTAGTCAGAAGGGTCTGCGCGGTCCCTGATCCGCCCGCGCCGCCCAACCCCGTGACCGCTCCCAAACAACCTCTGTGTGGGAGCAAACCCCACGGCCACTCAAGAGCGCTAAACCGAAGAGCAAAGCGAAAGAAAAAAAGAACAAGAAAGCGCAGTGCAAAAAAAGCCCCACGGCCGCGCGCAGACGCCATTCAAACGCCACCACCAGAGAAGAGGCAGACACCGCCCCCGGCTCGGCTCAGCCCAGCCCCTACTGCCGTCGCTGCTCGGCCCTGCCCCGCCGCCTCTAATACCGCCTGCAGCTCCCCTTCTCTCCCCGCCCTGCCCCGCCTCTGCCCCCAATGGAGCGGCGGCGTCCGCGGTCGCCATGACAACAGACCTCATCACCGGGCGCCGGCGCCGCTGATTGGCAGAAATTGTTCGAGAACGCCGCCGAAGGCGGAAGCGGAAGCCGCACGTGGAGCCGGTGAGTGGTTGCCGCAGCTTCTGGAAACTTCGTCTCATTGTAATATTTAAAGCGGCGGCGCCGGCTCCCTTCCCCTCCCCTCCCGTCTGCGCACCGAGCCGCTGCGCGCGCGGTACTGAGGCTGGCGACCGCAGCGCCGGGATCGAGCGAGTCGAGTAGGGACAGGGCAGAGTAGGGGCCTCCCCCCCAGCGGCGCGGCGATGGCCGTGGTGGGTTTTGACCTGGGCTTCCAGAGCTGCTACATCGCCGTGGCGCGGGCTGGCGGCATCGAGACTGTCGCCAACGAGTTCAGCGACCGGTGCACGCCGTGAGTGAGGAGCGCGGGGGACTGGGGGGTGGTCGAGTCCCTCGTAGGTTGCGGGCGCGAGCGCTGGAATGTTTTTCATGTGGGTGGGGTGTGTGGGAATATACTGTGAGTAGGACCGGCGCGACCCCCCNTGAGGCGTGGGGGACAGGTGTGCCGCGTCTGAGTGACCCAGGGCCGGGACAGAGGTCCGCTGCGAGCTGCTTTGTCTCGTTTCCGAGATGGCTGGGAACGTCTTCTGTGGGCACCGACTTGGAAATCGGGGCCAGCTCGCGGTGGAGCGGCAGGCTTCTTGGCTTAGGGTGAGGCGGGTCTGGAAAGCCGGCGGGTAGAAAGTGAGACCCTCGGGACAGCCTGGTTTAAATGGGACACGGGGACGAGGCGCGCGTGCACTCTGTTGCAGTGGACTCAGAACTGTTCCATATCGGTTCTGTGGTAGTTAGAGGTCAGGCTCGGAAAGCCTCAGGCTCAAAGCAGGAGTTAGATGCAAAGTTATGAACAGCCAAACGCGGATGGATAGGCTGTAGTCTAGATTCGAGCTCTTTATTGTGATAACTGCATTTAACTGTTTGGATAAATCATTGGGGAAAGTCGTGGGTTCGAGTCACGGCTCTAAGATGGATAAGCGGCTTATTGTATTGTAGTGAGCTGGAAGATTGGCACTTCAGCAGAAGGACTTGGGTACTTCATTTGCTGTTGTAGAAAATGTACCCCCAGCAGTCTTAAGTCGCGTTTGTTGCCGGTACCTAATTAATTAGCCTGTTGTTCATTTCAGATCGGTGGTTTCGTTTGGATCCAAAAACAGAGCTATTGGTGTCTCGGCTAAAAACCAGGTAGGTTATTTCTTGGCACCCATGCATAGCAGTAAATGGGGCAGTGCAAACTGCTAGAAGTACCAGTGAGTGGAAAGAGAGTTGACTTGCTGTGGTTAAAACTAAATAACTTAATTTGCTCTGTCAAGCCTTTTATTTTAGAAATGTTGTACTGTGCTGTTGTGCTTTATTCTGAGAAATGCAGGATATTTTTTTCTAGAGTGATACTGCCCTCTTTCACTAATGGTAAATTTTTTTACAGTTGAACATCTTTGAGGCTTTTTAGTTTTTAAGGTCATCAAGTTTGTTTTCCTAATGGTTGTAGTAGGTTTTTTCTTGTACTCGAATTAATGTATTTTTAAAGATTGTGTCTAGTCTCTTAAAATTAGATTAAAATGAGATCTTGGCTCAAATTTGTAAAGCTATTTAGCTAATTTGCTATCTTTTTGACGGTTTAAGTATTTAGGTTTGAGGGTTTGGTTTGTTGTGGAGGGGGGTTGTGTTGTTTCTGTGGGGTTTTGTGGCTGTGGTTTTTTTGTCTTCATTTTTTCCTTGTGATTTTTTTTCTATTAGTATGCTTTGAAAGATTTTTTTTCATTAAAGTAGTATTTTCAGTCTAGAAGGAGAGCTTAGTTCTAGAATCTTAGAATAACTAAACGTAATGGTTAAAGAAATCCTTAGGTATTGTACTCTGGGATGTTACATAACTGCTGCTAGTGGAGAGCAAGTGTGCAGCCTCCACTGGCCTGTGCAGATCTCTCATGTGGTAAAGGGACTGCAGTGGGTTTCCATGGTGAGAGCACTAAAGGAGACTTTCTTTTGCTCTATAGTAGCTCCCCTCTTAATTTTGACTGGTCAAGGCAATGCAAACAGATTACATGCTCACAACCACACATACTCTCTCAGTTACAGGTTAACGTCTGCAGCAGTAAAATAAATTCACGTTTGTGTGTTTTCCTTAAGTGCAATTTTAGCGTGGCTTTTAAAATTTCAGGTTGGAAGCTACTATGATTCATCAGTGTACCAGAAGTTAGTTGTTACTCAAAATGGCAAGTGAGCTGATCGATGCACTCTCAAGTGTTTCAGTATTGTTAGATTGTTCCAGAAATTGCTTTTTTGAAAATCTGAAGTAAGCGGAAAGTGAAGTTGATTCTGTCTCTCAAATTGCTTTTCAAAGTATGTGTTTGCAGTGATGAACACCTGTGACTTCATCTGCCTTCAGACAGATGTTACTATATTGAGTCTCTGGTGCTTGGTTGTCCTAGCAGTTGAAACTAAGTACTTTTGCCAGAAGGAAAGGAATGTGGCACTTAAATGCTCTGAAATGTTTTAGGATTTTACTTCTCTTGCTGTAAGTGGTCTGGTTTGCCTGGTTATAGAGATGCAAGTTGTGTTGTTTCTTTTGTAAAAGAAGTTTCTTGATATGGACAATTAAGACTTATGGTTTCAGTGTCATAAGGTGCAGTAGGTACTTAAGAAGTAAAATGACCTCTTTTATTTGAATGAGGGTCTTGAAAAAAACCAAAACCAAAAAAATAACAGCCAACCGGAAAAATAAACAAACACAAAACTAGAGAGGGAAAGAAACCAAAGCAAACAAAACTGGAACTTTATTTGTTGACTGGTGACTTAAGCAGTGTGATTGTGTGTGAAAGAGATCATAACCTCTCTAATGCTTGAGGAGCTGTTGTTGGAGCAAGCTTTCTGAGAATTTGTTTCCTTTAGCTAAATCTGGTATCACTGGAGATGAGGACAGTATGTTACTTGACACACCATAATTCTTAGCTTTCTTAATTGTGACTAAGCAGGAAGATATTAAAACATGCTGGAGACTTAATGGCATACAATTACTCTAAAAATATCTTAAGATTGTTCTCTTAGAAGAGGCTCTGAGATTAATTCTAAATTAGGCTATAAAAGCTACCAGAGTGTTTGTGCTTCTGTCCACTCCATGGTCATAATTTTTGCATCGGTGTTCTTAAGCAGTACAGCTGTGAATTACATGGCATTCAACCACTCTGCTGTTATGGCTATACAAATAAGTGAATCCAGGGTGAGGAACAATCTTAGATACACCAACCTAAATACTCTATTGCAGTGAAGTACTGGAATAGTTCCTGGCATGATTTTTGGTCTGTGTTGTCCTGTGCCTATGTTAGTAATTGCTGGGTACTATTTGGCAGTTAGAATACACCAGGGATGATTCCCAGCCCAGAATTTGGGTGTGACATCTTTCTTACCACTAACAGAGCATTCTGAAAGTTGCAATTCAGTAGCATGGCTATAAGCCTGCTTCTTTCTCAGGGAGCTTTTCTGTTGCAGAACTGTAATAATTGCGTTGTTTTCCAGTATAAGACGTAGTTCAGATTCTTAAATTACATGATGGAAAATTTTGCATGCAATAAGAAACCAATGCTTTCTTTTGAGAATAGTGGGTGCTGGAAATCTTTCTTATTAGGCTCACCATTTGAGTTACTACCTTGCAATCTGTTGGTGCCTCCCTGGATCTATTCTGGAGAGAACAATGTGCTTTTGTAGTTTCTCTCCAATAGAACAGGATTCTTAACTACTCTGAAATGCTTGCAGTGTGTTTTAGGCCAGCCTAGTTGTCTGATTTCTGTTCTTGATTACATTCCTGCTTCTCTAGGTGAGTTGGTTCTGTGGGCAGCTTGCACTGGAGTTTAATATATGCCTCTAAGCTGACATTACAAAAAAAAAGTCTCTTTATTGCTATTGTCTCTACAGTGTATCCTTGTTTGGCCTAGTGCAGCAATTTGAGTGGCTGCTAGGTGAACATAAACAGGGAAATTACATGTTTTTTAAAAGTAGCTCAGCACGGGAAATAAAAATATTGAAATATATGGGAAGACTTAACCAGCTTGAAACTTGGTAACTGCAAAAACAGTTGTTTGTGCTTAATGTCAGGTGGTTTAAAGAGAACAGCTGGAGGTGAAGTGGGTAGGATTGCAGTGCTAGTCTACAAACCTTAATAGTACTTGTGAAGGTGGCTTCTATCTTTAACTGCTTGGATTCTCCCTAACTTAGGTGAATCATAGAATGGTTTAAGTTGAAAGAGACCTCAAAGATCATCTAGTTCCAACCCCCTGTGCCATAGGCAGGGACACCTCCAACTAGAACAGGTCACTCAAGGTCTCTTCCAACCTGGCCTTGAACACCTCCAGGTAGGGAGCAGCCTCAACCTCCCTGGGCAACCTGTGCCAGTGTCTCACCACCCTCACTGTGAAGAACTTCCTCCTAACATACTGTTTAAATCTCCCCTCTGCCAGTTTAAACCCATTATCCCTTGTCCTATCATTACAAGACCTTGTGAATAGTCCCTCCCCAGCCTTCCTGTAGGCCCCCTTCAGATACTGGAAGGCTGCTATAAGGTCTCCTCGAAGCCTTCTCTTCTCCAGGCTGAAGAGCCCCAACTCCCTCAGCCTGTCCTCATAGCAGAGGTGCTCCAGCCCTCTGATCATCTCTGTGACCCTCCTCTGGGCTCTCTCCAACAGTTCCATGTCCTTCCTGTGCTGGGGGCTCCAGAACTGCACACAGTACTCCAGGTGGGGTCTGACGAGAGCAGAGTAAAGAGGGAGAATCCCCTCCCTTGCCCTGCTGGCCATGCTGCTCTTGATGCAGCCCAGGACACATTTGCTGTCTGAGCTGTGTGTGCACACTGCTGGCTCATGTTGAGCTTTTCATCCACCCCCAGGTCGTTTCCTTCAGGACTGCTCTCCAGCCACTCACCATCCAGCCTGTATTTGTGCTTGAGATTGCAGCAACCCAGGTGCAGGATCTTACACTTGGCCTTAGTTGAATGTTATGAGGTTGGCCTGGGCCCACCTCTCTATCCTGTCCCAGTCCCTCTGGATGCCATCCCTGCTCTCTAGCAAGTCGACTGTGCCACACAGCTTGGTGTCATCTGCAAACTTGCTGAGAGTGCACTCGATTCCTCTGTCCGTGTCACTGACAAAGATGTTAAACAGCACTGTAGAAAGTAGAAGACACTGTAGATCCTGTTATTGCTTGCCTGATTGCTTCATTGGATTAGAGATACTTTTATAATACTTAAAATATTTAACATAGTCTGTAAGTCTATGTCTAACTTGTATAATATTCCGTAGTAATGAACTGATATCAGGTACCAAATAGTAATTGCAGGTGTTACAGAATCAGATGTGACACGCGAGTGAGCAGTTGTCTTAAAACTTGATTGATAATTTAGGGGTGCACAGGATAGCACTGAACAGTGCAGGTAGTTTTAAGAGTGTCTTGTATTTCTTTACAGCAAATTACTCATGCCCACAACACAGTATCTAACTTCAAGAGATTTCATGGCCGAGCGTTTAATGATCCTTTTGTTCAGAAGGAAAAAGAAAAGTTGAGCTATGATCTGGTTCCTATGAAGAATGGTGGAGTTGGAGTAAAGGTAAACTTACTGCCTTTCTGTTTGGTGGTTATATCTACATTCAGCAGTTTTAGTTTCAGCTCCAAGTCGGGAAAGCACACATTTAATTTAATTACCCAAAGGTTTTCTTTAACCTTTGAGTTAAAGAAGAGTTTTTGTATATGAATAGGCAGCTTCATCTTTCAATAGTGGATGTTAACTGTCAAATTAATGTTCATTTGCAAGTAATTGCTGAAAAGTGAGCTTCCCTGTGGCAAATTGCACATCCACCTTAAACATCCCATCAGAAAAACTGCTGAGATAATTACAGGGTCATATGATTTTACTTCAAAGTATTAACCTTTTTGACATTCTTTAGGGGAATGTATGGCAATAATCTAATTACCTGGTTACAAATGGTGTATAAAACAGTAAGAACTCTTTAGAAAAATTGCTTTATATGAATGACTTTGCTGGACCACTCCATATGAGTTACTTGCAATAAATGTTCAAAACCAGGTTGTACCAAGTTTGACTCTTGCTTGTAATTCAGGGAGTTTTCTGATACAAGGCCAGCTCTTCTTAGAATAGGTTCAGTTAATAACATTGGTAATTTACAGAAGTATATAAAAATAATGGTGTTGAAGCCTTGTTAGCATAACAGACAATGCTGTTGTACTATGGCTGTTTGCTGGTTCTCTTCGTACTTTGTACTGGTAGCTCAAAACTTTAGACTTAGGTAATGAATATATTCTAAAAGAGATTTTTTTTTTTTTCCCCTTGCAGCTGAAATAATCAACTTATTTTACCTTTTTCTTCTGTTCAGGTTATGTACATGGATGAGGAGCATATCTTCAGTGTGGAACAGATTTCGGCTATGTTATTGACTAAATTAAAGGAGACTGCAGAGAGTAACCTGAAAAAGCCAGTAACAGACTGTGTTATTTCTGTAAGTAATTGTAGTGCACAGGAACATTACGTCTTTTAAGTTCAGCTATTGAGGCTGTTTTGTTTCTATTCATGAAGAGTGAAAAAGAACACGGCACAAGCTCATACAAATGAATTAAGCCTAACTAGCTTTACAGCTTTTTGACTTAAAGAAATTCCAATGCCACTTCTATATCCCATACCCTGACCCACTTCATGAACTACTTTTCCAAGAGATGTCTGGGCTTTCAGACTCAACATTTCTGGGATGCGGGTATACACCCTTCTGCTGCAACTTGTTTCCATGACTAAGCATACTGATTACTCATTAAAGACACCTTTGTTTATCAGAATTTGCCCTCTGCCAGCTAAAAACTTCAGTTTCTGTCCTGTTTATGTTCATCTCAGTGAATGTTTGGGAGTTTTTGTTGGGTTGGTTGTTGTCGTTTGTTTTGTCGTTTTTTTTTATTCAATTTATGACTCCAGAGAAAGTGACCTCAGAAAAAGAACAATCATTCCATTGCAAAGCCTGTGTCTAAAATAACATCTGCCTCTGTGTTCTCAATGACTCTTTGAACAAGTCTGTCTCGTGTTGCATCTAGGAATATTTAGTTCTGTTATTATTAGAGGAGTTTGTTCTCCAGTTGATACCTGTGAAGTTAGTGTCTTCTGATGGTGTAGTTTCTGTCCCTGAGGACATCAGAGGTCACCATCCAGCACTAATGCTAGAGATCGATAGCAAATTTTCAACAGTGTTCCTTCATAACCTCTTAAGACTATTTACCTCAAATAATTGTGAGCAAAACAGATTCTATTTATTCAGTGTCTTTGTATCCTCACATCTGTAATATTGCTGTACTCCCTGCCCATTCTTTACTTCTTTTGGGAGGGAGTACATCTACTAATTGTGGTTAAGATTAAGTCTCTGTCTCAATAATACCCAGTTTCATATTTCGCATCAGTAATTGAAGTTCTTAGCATCTGTATACAAATAACTCGCTTGTTTCTTGCTAGTGTGTGCTCATGTAAACTGTGTAGATCATTTAGTTCTGTCTCAGGTTGATTGAAGAGAATTTTTGAAGTCTTGATTTGGTACGATAGTTGCATGTTAAAAGATTTGTGTTGAGCAAGTGTCATCCTCAAGGATGAGGATTAGATACCTGTTTTGAATAAATACTTTCAAGTAGACTGTATGATGTCTCATTTTCTAGAATTAACTTCTCACTCTCACCTGTGTTCTTCAGGTTCCATCATTTTTCACAGATGCTGAAAGGAGGTCCCTTCTGGATGCAGCTCAGATTGTTGGATTGAATTGTCTTAGATTAATGAATGACATGACAGCAGGTGAGTAGAGTGAAGTAGCAGTTTCTGCAAAGGAAAGTTGTGGTAGCGTGCAATTAGTTACTCTAAGAAACAGTACTAACTCAAAGCTTATCTTGATCTGCAGTCATTCATTTCAATTTATTCTGTCTGAAGGGATAGAAAAGAAGCTTCAGTGATAGTTACCTCCCCAAGTACTTATTTAGGAGTCACTATGTGTGCCTGAATTACTCATCTATTTAGTTTACTGTCCAGATTTAGTGGAAGAAACCTTACGATGCACAGTTGCTGGAATAAGATGCTCTTGAAGCAGGGTTCTTGGTTAACTATCAACACTTAGTAATAGCCAAAGCTTTTGTCACTGTAATTGTGGTTTCAAAATATACACACATATGTGTACAGAAGGCAATTAATCTCTTTGCTCATCTGTTCAGAACTGTAAAAACACATGGACAGAATCCAGAGTTTATCCAGTCTTTCTTAAAACAAGCATTTTAACCCTGTCTTAGTGCATTTTGTGTTTGAATTTGAGGGCCTTTGTTTCACATTTTAGAATGGCATAATAGCTAGCTCTTGTTTTCTGGGGAAAGCGTTGGGAAGTAGAGGTCTGTACCAGAAGACAATTACTTGTCTGTACCTGCTGCCCACATGTTTTAGATAAGTAGAGGGAAGAGTTTACTTTGGGAGAATGTTCCTTGTGAGCATGTTTGGTACATACCAACTAGATTATATTTTATTTTATGAAGGAGGAGTAAGGGAGAAAATAAAAATAGGGGGGTTTTGTTTGTTTTTAACAAAAGGCAAATTATGCTGTGATTTTATCAAGTTCTGTTCACAAATTTCTTTTTAGCTTGGGGAAAAAAGGTTATGTTAAGTCTGCTCAGAAATACAAATATTATGTCAATGAACAGACCAATACAAAGTTTCAGTCAAATCTGGATCTCAAGGATAGAGTGTGTATGTTTAAATTAAATGAGAGTTTGTATTTTTAATTAATGACTGATTGTGAGAGGGATTAATGAATGCTGCTGTTGGGTTGTTACAGACTCCTAAGAATCAACATAGAATGAATGCACCAGAATCCATAAATCTCAAGTCTCTGATCAGTGAGAATCTTGTCTTTGTTCCAGATAGTCTGGAACTACTGTCTTTGATGGGAGAGAGGGGTTTGGTGTCCCGTTCTCCTAAAGACAGAGAACATCAGTGTGACTAAGACATTGCTCTTTAGAGCGTGTATTCCTGGCCTTCATTGCCACCTTCTGCAGTGCTCTACTTTGCTTACCTGATAATCTCTTTAGTACCCTGGTTGGTATCTTCATTTTGGGATTTTTTTTTGTCATATGGAAATGCTATCTCCTGCTGAAATCTCAGCCTTTTCCTGTGTAACCATGTAGCCAAGGCTATAGGACTTGATTTATCTTATCTGCAGTAACTGCATCAGCCTCTTGCCTGGTTTTGACGCTACTGTCTGCCTGGAGTGAATGCTGCAGCAGAAGTGTGTTCTGCCCTTTGACTTCATCCTGTGTTTAACTGTCCCACTAGCTTCTGGTTTATACTTTTGATGCGCTTCAGATATTGTCCTTGCTTAGTAACTCTGTATAGACTGAGATTCTTCCCTTTTGCAGTCTCTGCTGACCATTTATACCCTTCTGAGGCAAAAACTTCATGCCTGGGTGATACTACCTTTAAATGGAGAACTGGGTTTGGGTTTTACTATAAAGGTTTTGAGAACTATGCAACGCAAAAAGTAATCAGTTGTTAATAAGCAGATGAAAGTAGAACACCCTCAAACAAGGTTGTTGCTTCTCAGTTTCGCATGGTTGGAGAGTGTATGTGTAACTGAGGAAAGATGTACTTCTCAGGTCCTGCAATGTACATTAATGGAATCAGGTAAGACCTTGAATAGGTGTATGTACGGATTTGTCTTGCTGGTCTTGATTCTATATTTTAATATTCACAGGGAAGTGATGTCATCCAATTGGACACTTGCTAGAGATAGCATTGGTAATAATCTAACATTTGTTTTGCAGTGGCTCTCAATTACGGAATTTATAAACAAGATCTTCCAGCTCCTGAAGAGAAGCCACGGATAGTTGTGTTTGTTGATATGGGACATTCTGCATTTCAAGTATCAGCCTGTGCATTCAACAAGAGTAAGCTAAAGGTATTAAGATTAAATGAAAATGAAGGAGTTGATGAGATAATAAAATCAGATAGCCTGTTATAAACCTGCTGTATTTTTAACATTCTGAAACAGTTTAATGCATAGGAAGTGGCAATGTCTCAAAAGGTGAAGATTGCTTTTTTTTTTTTTAACACTGTCCTTCATTTTTAAGTGTGGTTTCAAGTAGAGACTATAAATTCCTTACAATAGGCCAATGTAAGGTATACAATAGAACTGCTATGATTTGTGTTGTTTTATCTAGATGAAAGTATGTACAGATTAAAACTGAGTGCTTAGAATTGCTGACTTTTTAATGAGTCTTAACTTCCACTGTAAAGTTCAGAGTAATTTGACAAACTAACTTGTACCAAATCTATTTTGAAAGAAAGGGTTGCTCATTTTGCAACACTACTCTTCCATTTTGTTTTTACTGAGTGGGAGACTAAATATTGTGTTCTTTCAAACCAGGTACTGGGCACAGCATTTGACCCTTTCCTGGGTGGAAGAAACTTTGATGGAAAGCTAGTAGATTATTTCTGTGCAGAAATAAAATCTAAGTACAAACTGGATCCAAAAACAAAAGTTCGAGCTCTTCTTCGTCTGTATCAGGAATGTGAGAAGCTGAAGAAACTAATGAGTTCAAATAGCACAGACATTCCCCTAAATATAGAGTGTTTCATGAATGATACTGATGTATCTGGAAAAATGAACAGGTGAGTTTGTTCCAAGAAAGGTGGCTGCTTTGGTGGCCATATCTCCTAAGCGTTTCTTTCCATGCTGGAAAAATTAAGTGCAAGTCCTGAACAGCCATGATGTTTTTGTTATGCTAGGATAACTAAGGCTGTTAAGTGTAGTGTTCAGCTACCTGAGCAATGTTTCAGTGTAATAGTGCATGCATAAGAAACTTGAGTTCTTTTTGTAGAATGATGCTTTCTTAAAGCCACAAATTGATGCATGCAAAGCAGATCTGGTGGGGTGGTTACATAGTTAGGCCTCATGTGTATTTTAGGTAATTTAAATTCCATACTGCTCTAAAGGTAGCAACAATTGAAACTTTGCTTTTTTTNGTGTTGTGGGCTGTGACAGAGAAACAGGGCAGGAATAGTGCTTAAGGAGGGCTGAAATCATGCTTAAGGGGAATTTACTTCAGCATAAATGAAGTCTGTGTGTGTCAATGTGTCTCTTGCCACGCTCACAGGCATAACTTAGTTTGTAGCCACTGTTAGTGCTGTAATTACTGTCAAGAGAGTGGTGGGTTGTTTTTCTTCCCTCTTATTTAGGCAGCAACTTTTCATAGTTTCTATATTCTGAACTTTTCATAGTTTCTATGTTCTGATCTGTAACCTCTGCTGAGAAGCAAATATATAGCACCTGCCCCAAAAATAGCTTTGTTGTATTTAACTCTATTGACAGCCATGTAGGCAAATTTGTAAGCAGCTGTTCATATACTGTCTTGTCTATGATAGTCACTTCAGCCTAGTCACAAGGGTGTAGCTTTTAAGTCTCTTTGCAGTGTAGTTTACAAACTTGGTCTTCATTGCCTTGGAGACAAGACTAACAGAACACTTTAGTGGTGGCAAAGGCACTCTTCAGTAAACTTTTACTTTCCTTAGGGCACAATTTGAAGAACTGTGTGCTGACCTGCTGCAAAGGATAGAGATGCCTCTGCTTTCCTTGATGGAGCAAACACAACTGAAAGTTGAAGATGTAACTGCAGTAGAGATTGTGGGAGGAGCAACTCGCATTCCTGCTGTCAAAGAGAGGATTGCTAAATTCTTTGGCAAGGATGTCAGTACAACATTGAATGCAGATGAAGCCATAGCTAGGGGCTGTGCTCTGCAGGTATAGTACTGGCAGTACTTGCTGAGGGCTATGTTTCTTGAGAGCACTTCTGAGAAGAATTAGCCAAGTAGTTAAGGCATGTCAGAAGGGGTCCATTTTAAAGTACACAAGGGATCATACATGTTCATTGGATCTTCTAATGGGTCTGTGCTGTTTTAAAAAGCCCAGAGTGGTGCAGTACTTCACTGAAAGTGGTGATTCTGGGTGTGTTCTGTAGGCAATTCACTCTTCAAAAGAGCAGAATCTGGAGATCTATAATGAGAAAAATTTAAGACCTTGTCAAGCTGAGGGAAGAGATATTTTTAATCTGAGTGTGTAAGTAGTATCTATGGAGAGCCCAAAACACTGCAAGCTTGGATTTTCTGGTATCCAGCTTTCCATCAACATGACTGACTTCTATCTCTTCCCCCCGCCCATTTTTAGTTTCCAACTAATGAACTAAATTTTACAGCAAACTGCGCCTTTTGCCTTCTTTTCCTATTTACTTTTTTCACCCTATTTTGACTTGTTTCTTCATCCCATCTTACTAATTGCTTTCCATTGCTATCAGTTGTCTTCAAGAAAAGGAGGAGGACCCATAGGATGAACACCACTTATGACTCAATTAGAGAATCATAGAACAATAGGGTTTGGAAGGGGCCTCTGGAGGTCAAGTACTTCTTTGTCCTTGAGCCAGTGACCCCAGAACTGCTATTCACTTAGACTGTTATGTGATTTTGCTAGCAATGGTAAGCCTAAAGTCCAAAAGTCCTACTAACCCAGAGAAGGAACACTTCTTTGTGGGTCTGTCTTTTCTCATCATGCTCCATTGAAATCAAGTAATTTGCCTAGCCTTGGTTTTAGTAAAGTTAACAAAATTCTCTTACTTGTTTAAAGATGCTTAGCTGTCTTGAGAGTGGGTGGAGTAGATACCAGTTAGACCAAATTTAATGCATGTCTGTTGTTTTGTTTTAGTGTGCAATTCTTTCTCCAGCTTTTAAAGTGAGAGAGTTCTCTGTGACAGATGCTACACCCTTCCCAATATCTCTGTTATGGAACACAGAAGCAGAGGACACTGAAGGGTAGGTAGCTTAAACTACAGTTTCATGAAACTTTTAGCTTTAAGGTTAGTGTTCTTGGTTGTATTTAAGTTAGGGTCTTGGCATTCTAATGCCAAAAAACTGTATGCCATTGGAGACTATTATGTCATGCATTCACATTTTAACTATAACTTCCTCACATGCTAAAAAAATCTCAACTGAATAAACTACCAAGCACTATCTTTTTTTTGCACTGCCCTTATTGCTGGGTTTTGGAATACAAAATGAACTAGAAAAACTGCTGGATCATCATCCCACTTGCCTTTCTGGCTTGTTTTTACTCAGGGTGTTCTTAACACCTGTCTGGATTCTTGTTTAAGTAGGAACATTATGCACTGTGTAGATACAATGAGTTTGTATGGATTCATTTGTCTGACTGAAAACAGAAGCAAGGATTTAAATCTTACCATTTTATAAGAAAAACTTTTTGCAATTGCAGCATCCCAAGACTGATCTCCTTGTTACTAACTGAACCATACATCCAAGAAATGCAGTTGCTGTCTAGGTTGTAAAGGGGATCTGAATTCAGCTTTTGGGAACTTTAGAATTCTATTTGGACCTGCTCACACTTTTCTCATTCTTTGTAATTTAGCCTTCTTTTTTGTCTATCTCCAGTGAAGATGCAGAACCTAATTATTCTATCCTCTGCTTCTGAGGCAACCTGTGGGTTCATAGGTGAAGCTCTTTATATTCTCACATTTAGATGAGACCTTTCCGTAGTTAGGAGACAAAACTCTGTTGGAAATTAGAATCAGATTGGCATGATAGCTGACAGGTCCCTACAGGAAGAACATAAAATAAAACTGGTTTCTGTCATGCCATAGAATGAGTAATAACCTGGTGTCAGGGCTCTCAAGTAAGCCACAGAAAGTAAATGAGTAAGGAATTAACAGGGCTATAATTAGGTTTTTGAGACTGACTGAGGAAGGGTGCAAATTATCATTTAAATTACGCTATTCCAAGCTCAGAAGAATGTCTTTGTAGGAAACAAGCTTTGGAGGTCTGCCGATAGTCTGTCACTGAGGTGTCACCTACATCTAAACTTCCTTGCTTCTGAAACTCAAAATTAGTGTAATGGGACAATTTTCCATGACAGTGTCAAACAGTATGTTGTGGGGTTTTTCCCTTCCTGCACAGTAGTGAATTATCTCTTTGGAATTGTTCAGAGGGGTGAATGTGTCAAAACATGGTGGCGTTTCTCCAAAGAGTTCTGACCCTAGATCAAAGCCTTTCAGCTCAAATACTCTGCTGAAAGTGATATTTTTCTCTTAATTATAGGGTTCATGAGGTCTTCAGCAGAAATCATGCAGCACCATTCTCCAAGGTCCTTACATTTTATAGGAAAGGTCCATTTGAGTTAGAAGCTTTTTATTCTGATCCTAATGGAGTCCCATATCCTGAGTCAAAAATTGGTAAGTAGTTGTCCTGGAAATAGTGTTATCTTGTCTACTTTGATTTTTTAATCAGTTCTGTAACTGTGTTGTGTTAGATTGTGTTTATATGACTTACATATTTAGGATTTGTGTCTGAAGAACTCAAGTTCTTCAACTCCGTATGTAACTAAATGTGAATTATTTCCCTAGCTTCTAAAGTTGCCTCAGTCCAATGGAGAAAGAATGGGAAACTGTAGCCCAACGCCTACGACTAGAATGGGGCTATCACTGCAAGACAACTTTAAAACTTCTAAAATCTTCTTTTCTGCTTATCAATCAAGCTAGGAATAGTGGAAAAGTATTCCCTGCTAATACAAAACAGTTGGTGTTTTTCCTGTATTCCTGCATTTGACAATATTGAATAAGTTTTAATCAAGGCAGCCTGAAATAGTAGGCAGCTACAAGACTTACAGTATTGATTTAAATTGTCCAGGTAACATTGTCTTCATCTTATCTCTTTTGACTAATGACAACATTGAAAGTGACACTTAGAAAGGGTTTACAGTGCAGTTAGAAAAAGATTGTGATAGCAAAGACAGGCCAATTAAATAATTGCTCTACAGTTCAAATAATGCAATTAAATGTTGTATGTTTGCATGTGAAGTGAAGATAAAGCTGTTACTAGCTGTCAAGTAATTGATTTGATTTATTAGAAAGGAAGAGTAGAAGAAATTACATATCTTGGTGAAGTACTTAATGTACAGCTGTTCTGTTGGTTAACAACGCACTTGGAATGCAGTATCATCAGCATTGTAGCACTAAAGATAAGTTTTGTAAATATTCTTTAAGTAGGTGACAGTATATATAGAGAGAGCACAGAAACATCTGCATCTGATTTACCAAAATTTTATCTAATACCCAATGCACTAAAAAGTTATCAAAAACTCTTAATCTAGCAGGAAACGTAAGCTACTTCAAAGTAGAGAAAACAACTGTTAGTTGTTTCACTGAGAGGCTCAAGTGCTGTGCCTTAGAAACCAATGTAATATTTCATGGTCACAGAAAATGCAGACTTCCTTTCATGTTGACTGTTACAAACCCACTGCAGTCTACATAGTAAGTGTTCATTTTCTGTGGCTTTAACAAATGAGCAGGTATTTGACTGCTATTCTGCAAACTGATAAGAACCGAACTAAAAGTCTGGTTTTGACTCACTTGCTGATTAACTGTACTCAGAACAGAATTGTTAAGTAGTCCTAGCAGGTGAGTCAGTAGTTCTGATGAGGCTACCAATAGGAAGGACAAGTGCAGTATTATTGGTTTTACAAGAGAGGATGGTTACGTTCCCTAGCCTGTGAAGCAAGCATGTAAAAGGCTGTGTGCTTGTGGTTTAGATGTATTGAAGGAACGATGTGTGAGAGGATGTTTATATACAGCCTGTGATGGAAGCAGTGAATGTGTACTGTGTGCCTCTACAGACATCTCAATCGCTGTTTTGGTGATACACATACAAACACGTAGTGTGCAGGAAAAATGTCTGCTCTTAATGTCAAGGAGATCTAGTTCTTTGTTTACTGCTAAACTAGTTGTCTGTCTTTAAATGAGCATAGTGGAACTATTACACGAGTTACAAAACAATTACATGGCAGCCTTATGTGGGTGTTAGAAGCTGATAAGAACTTTCAGAAACAGTTTGTATGTTAGGTGGGAACTCATTAAAAAGACATACCACTTACCGTTGGCATTAATCTTTGTCTAGTTTTCTATTATCCCACTATAGCATCACAGATAGTAAGGGGGAGTGAGCTTTTTACTCATTATAACTACTTTCTGTTATTAGTGGTAGAGAACCTATCCAAGAGGATTGTGATAGTTTGCGAGTTACCCACACCCCCCACACAATGAATTCACCCAGACTAGACTCATCTAGCTGGAAGTTAAGGAATGAAGCTTTATATTCACAGCTTAGCACAATATACAAGCAGATATTTACAATATATTACAAATATTTACAGCTATATACAGAAATATGCAAGTTAAAAGTAATAGAGGAACACAATACCTGTCCCAGAATTCAGAGTCCCCAGGAGGGATTCCCAACCACTCTTCCACCTTCTTTCCACCCTCCTCTCTTATCCCAGAATCTGCCTTACGTGCAATGTGAGTTGGAAGGATTGGTGAGGGAGGTTGGAAGCAGAATAATTAGTTACATAGATCCAGCTAGAAATGAGGGAGAGAGAGAGACACTGACAGGCTCCTACAGACTGTCTTATCTATGTTAGTGTCCTTGTATTTATACATCTCAGCAACCCTAGGAGTGAAGTAGACATCACCATTGTTTTCTTTTCACAGCCTACAATCTAATTTTTCTCAATAAAGTAGTCCAATTAGCCTCAAACCAGCACAAGGATGAACGTAAATGTTCTTTTTTATTATTTTGAGATAAAGTTAGCTGGAAAGAAGCATACTTTGCTTTCTCTAGTACTTATTTAATTTGTGGGGGTCCATGAGATCAGGACAAAGGCTTCATCAGCTGCTTAAACGATGTCACTGGGAAGCTTTTCCTGGCTCTGTAATATTACCTATTTAAATCCTCTGAGTATTGATTCTTCTGTTTTTTAGGTAGGTATGTTATCCAGAATGTGGCAGCCCAGAGAGATGGAGAGAAATCAAAAGTCAAAGTGAAAGTCCGTGTCAATACTCATGGCATTTTTAGTGTGTCCACTGCATCCATGGTAGAACCAGTTAAAAGTGAAGAGAGTGAAGATGTTGTGGTTGAAACTGAAGTGGAATCTCAGGACCAGAGGCCTATTGAAATCTCGAGTGACGTAAGTTGACTTTTCTTGGAAGCGAATGTCTTTACTGATGTGTGTTCTGCTGTCTCATACTCTAGAAGGAAAACGTCTTCTTCCACAGAAGCAAAGTGAGGTTAATTTTGAGGTGTTTATAGCTGTCAGGAAATAAGATGTCATAACAGGAGAAAATGTGTGTATCTTGAAAGTGTGAGGATTTCCAAAACGATTATTGGGTGAAGTGCCAAATAACAGCAGGTGGGTTGCTTGAGCATGGGGTTATTTACAGCTGTCATCGTTATCAGACTAATCCAAATGAAGTTTTGCTATTTGGAACAGTCATTCATCTGTTAAAAGGATTTGTGTGCAAGACTTCATATTATTAAAGGGGTTTTTATAGCCTTTTTTGAAAGGGAAGGTTGGATTGCTTTCTGCAGCATTGTAGGGGAGGGGAACACTGGGGAGCAGTGCGGCATCGTTATGGTGTACATGATGTTTTAATGGTTTTCTGAAGGGGGAAAAACACCTGAAAAGCTACGATTCAATAAATTAAAAGCCACTTCTTGCTAAGGGCAAGTGGCAGCATGCACATACACGCACATGAGTATTATGCTGGCGCTGGTAGCATTTTCGCTCTGTCCTTCTGAACTTGGACCTAGTCTGTATCTCCGTTAGTGTGTTTGTTTCTGCCTGTGCACAGAATGGTTTGTAGGGCACTTGGTACAGTATGTGCATTAAAATCGAGGTGCCCTATAACTTACACTAAATACAAGTGCACATGCCTTCTACATCCTTTGTGCCTGGGCTTTCATTTCAGAAAAATATCCAGCAAGAGAACAGTGAGGCTGGAACACAGTCCCAGGTACAAACTGATGGTCAGCAAACGTCACAGTCTCCCCCTTCATCAGAACCTCCCTCTGAAGAAAACAAAATCCCAGATGTCAAGAAAGTGAGTGACCCTTTAACTCTGTTGAAAGTATTATGCTCTATAATGGTAGCTTTTAAAATGGTAACATATTCCAGGAAAAAGTAAGAAACATGATACTTGGAACCTTTTTCATTTTGATCTTTTCTCTTACGAAAAAATAATGTACGTATGTCATAATTTTCATACAAAGTTAGCAAAAGAATTCCTGCGATTCCTGAAATTCCTATCAATTCCTTGTCTTTGTGCAGTATTGTACAGTTAGTTTGGGTTGCAGACATTTCAATTTAGCAGCTGTTAAAGGCCAAGCTTAAGAAGCCTGCTGAGAGAAGTGGGAATCAAGAATTCATAAGCATAAGAGGAAATAATCTATGTGAAAAACTTGTGCCTGCATGATACTGCTAGTAGTGTGCTCTGTCATCTATATAAGATGAAAAATGTTTTGGATTAATCTTAGCACTGTCAGCATTGCCAGTGAAGTGCTAAGTGACAGACAGGCACTTCTGGAAAACCTGCAAATACACCATGTATCTGAGAATATCCTTTCTGTCACTTGGTACTTAATGTCCATGAAATAGGCTGTAAGAGGACTAGGGTAAGGGATGGAATCTCTGAAAGGAAAGACCCTCACAAGTATATTTTGAAGATTCCGAAAGAGCACAGAAAATCTCTGCACGTTTTCTCCTGTGAATGTTTCTTTAATCATAGTGCTTGGTAAGAAGAAAGTCAGGAAAATCATCTTATTTTTCTTCTCTCCAACTCAGACAAATGAGAAGAAAGGTGATCAGCCTCCAGAAGCTAAAAAACCCAAAATAAAAGTGAAGAATGTGGAGCTACCTATTGAAGCTAACTTGGTTTGGCAGTTAGGAAAAGATCTCCTCAATATGTATATTGAAACAGAGGTGAGTTAGTGTGGTTTAGACTGCTTTCATAATAGCAGTTACTAACGATTTATCTGTTTAAGGCAACCTTTGATCTTTCACTGTAACCCTGGAGTGTGGGTTCAAATAATTTACAGCAAGCTAATATACCATTCAGATTTAACACAACTGACAAATATTAATTAGAAAGACTGAAGTGTTTGTTCATAGCAGTAGTATCAGAGCACTGATCCATGGAATGACATCACAGATTAGCTCAAACTGAATATAGAGAAGTGCAACTCATTTCTTCAGGTGAGTCCACTGCATAGCAGTGAAGAGTGCCAACAGTTACATCAGCCAAAGCCTCAGAGATTACTCTATTTTGCAGGAGCTCTGCTTTGTAGAAT
Source organism: Psilopogon haemacephalus (assembly GCA_013396835.1). Classification (NCBI taxonomy): domain Eukaryota; kingdom Metazoa; phylum Chordata; class Aves; order Piciformes; family Megalaimidae; genus Psilopogon; species Psilopogon haemacephalus. The sequence continues at coordinate 183,060 of VWZI01010447.1, forward strand.
GTTGCTTGAATATAATTGTTTGTTGTTAAAATTTTCTGTGGTTATACAGGGAAAGATGATTATGCAAGATAAACTGGAGAAAGAAAGAAATGATGCAAAGAATGCAGTAGAAGAATATGTGTATGAGTTCAGGGACAAGTTGTCTGGACCATATGAAAAGTTTGTATGTGAAAAGGTAGGCTGTGGCTTCAGGAGCTTCTCTGAAAACACTGATACCAGTATACCTCCTTTATATTCCTTGGTCAAGCTTTCTTAATAGCTGAAACACATAATTAATTTGAATTACGACTGGGACTGATCCAGAATTAGCAAATGGTAATGTCACTTAAAATAACTTTCCTCCATGCTATTAAAACCATAACCAAAACACCCCAGGCATTGGCCTAATCAAGGACAAAAGGCTATGGATGCTACCTGTGTTGTAGATTTGTGGTTTTAATGACTTAATTCCACTGCAGATTTTGTGTAATTGTAATGTTTATGTAGGAGGCTAAGAATTACTATGTATATTTACCAGTCTCCTGTTAACTGCAAGACAAGCACAGTCAATTGGTGCATGTTTTGGTGTCTAACATGTTAAATTATATTGACACCTAGGATCTGCAGGGGTTCTCTGCACTCCTCACAGAGACAGAAGGGTGGCTGTATGAAGAGGGCGAAGATGAAGCTAAGCAGGTGTATGTAGACAAACTGGAGGATTTAAAGGTAGGTCTCTTAGTATGCCCCAAATGCAAAATTTGTAAAACATAATACAAAACAATGCTAGTGAACATTAATGAATCAAGTGATGCATAGGAATTGCTTTTTCTAGAAACTAGGAACTCCAATTGAAATGCGCTACCAAGAAGCAGAAGAACGACCAAAGCTGTTTGAAGAATTGAAATACAGGCTCCAGTATTATGCCACAATAGCTGGGGAATTCAGGAATCAAGTAAGTGGCCTCCAAATACCTTTCTCTTTACCAGGTGGTGTTTCACTGAGGCTCACCAGCAGGCAGAGGCTTCAAATTTATTCTCAGATGAGCTGCAGCCTACTCTAATAGGTTACAAATTCAGCATCAGGAATGCTTCCCAATACTAAAAAAAAAACACCTCAGTGTCTTACATTGATTTGCTTGGTACTTCTGGATGTTTTCAGGTCAAAAAGGGAAAAGAAACACTTACAAAGAGTGATGCTTAGGCTGGGATTGATCTTCGAAAAGTTAACATGACTTGTCTTTTTTTAGAAGTCTGCTCTTCCATTTGTTTTGGGAACAAGAAATGTGCCATGGTGAGAAGCATTAGTGTAAAAGCAGCTCAGGATAAACTAAAAATATCCGGTTTTATTAGATATGAATGTCTGGATTTGTGGGTTATTTTGTTTTCTATTGGTATTTGAATACTTTCTTGGTAAGCATTCCTGCTTTTGAAAATATACTCCTTTAAACTAATGAATTTTAATAGGGCAGCTCACAAGGCTAATTCAGTTTGAGATTTGCATCAGAAACAGTTAGGTTTTCACAGCTACAGATAAAAAAATTGTCATCAAGCGAAGTCATTCAGTAGTATTACACAGTCTTGACATGACTGGTATAATTTAAACTAGTACATTTGAGACTTGAATTCATATTTAGAATTATTAACTAAAATCATGAGTTGCTGGGTAGGCCCTTCTCACAGTAACTAAAGCTGAACTGATTTTTTTCCTCTTCTGTCTAAACTACCTTGGGCCCATGTGAGACTCTCCAGGAGGGAGGTGATTTTGTTTTTTTTTTTAATCAGTGTCATTAAGAATGTTGCATTTCATTGTGACCTGTTTGCAAAGCCTCTGTTTCCTCTGTGAGCTAGATCTCTTGTTTGATAATGGGCAAAGGAAGGGTGTTTTGAAATCTGAGTTAGTTGTCCCTTGCTCTAACAGATGTGATTTGTTACCAACTTCTATTTATTTTGGAAGTCAAAGATTGTAAGTTGTAAATTGAGATGAAATGTCAGCATAACTTGATAACAGTAAACTTGCTACTATTAATTTAATATGTTTGCAGGATGAGAAATACATCCATATTGATGAAATGGAAATGATGAAAGTAGAGAAGTGTGTTAGTGAAGTGGTAGAGTGGATGAATAATGCTGTGAGCGCACAGGCTAAGAGGACCTTAGATCAGGATCCGGCTGTGCGATCCAGTGAAATTAAGGCAAAGCTACAGGTAAGTACTAATAAACTGAATTTGAAGGTTAGTGCTAAAGCTAGACTGATACCTGTGCCCTTTCCTCTCTCTCCAATTTAATCTTGCTGCTCCAGTGTTCTTAATATAGGTAGGTTGAAATGATCCTGTCACTAGAGATTGAGGAAAACACTACTTGTGCTCCCGAGCTGTCAAGTAACCTCCCCAAAGCTCTGAAGTCTTTTTTAATTATTGTTGTACTCACATCCTTTGCTTCATCACTCCAAGTCTGCATAACCAGCAGCAGGTAATAGTCCAGTGGCCACACCAGGTTGAGAAATCTCTTAGAAATGTCCCTAACCTGATCAATGTCTGTAAGTATCTGTGGGATGGTGGTCAAGAAGGAACAGGCTCCCCAGAGAGCCTCCTTCTCTGGAGACTTTCCAGCCCTGTCTGGATGTGTTCCTGTGCTAGTGTGTGGTCATGCTCTGGCAGGGGGGTTGGACTTCAAGATCTCCAGAGGTCCATTCCAAACCCTGGCATCCTGTGAGATCCAGCAGAAAGCAGTGGAGCTTATTGACATTTCATGTCATCCAGTCACCTTGAAAACTCAGGTGGCTTTTCACTGTTATGGGTAGGCATAAAAGAATCCTGAAAACACCCACCATCTGAAATCCAAAATATTAAGTGGAAGAGTTTTTCACACAGAACCCCTGGAAGTAAACCGGGTAACTTCTGAGCACAGCAAGCCCTTGTCAGTTTGGACTTGGGAAACAAACAAGCAAGTTTCAAGCAGTCATCTGGGCATAGATCTCTTCACACCAGTGAAGCTGTTGTGTCCTTAATATACATATATATTCTGATCACATCATCTCCCTCTCTTTTAGGAGCTAAATGATATATGTGAGCCTGTGGTGACACAACCTAAACCAAAAGTTGACTCTCCTAAGGAGGAGAACCCATTGAATGAAAGGGGTGATTATAAAACTGAAGACATGGGAGAAGACGACAAAAATGCTGAGTTGCCTCAGCAAAATGGTGAATGTCATCCAAATGAACAAAACACCATTAACATGGACTTGGACTAAACCCACTGCCCTTGCAGCAAACTGATTGATTCATCCCATGACAGAAGATATTTTTGCTGTTGTATGTGGTATGGCGATGGAAATGCATTGTTTTGGGAACTATTTATTTTTTTTTTCTCCAAGATTTGTCTGGGATATGTTGTGTTATGGGAGAAAGAACAGTAATAGTGTTGGTCATGACTATCCTAAAAGGAAAATTGCCTTGGTAACTTTCAGATTCCTGTGGAATTGTGAGTTCATACTAAGCTTCTGTGCAGTATTTAACCATTTGCATCACTAAAGATGAAAAGAAGCCTTTGCTCTGAAATGCACAGCTCCTTCAAAAGGTTGTAATCAAAACCTTTGTAGGCATTTGTAGATGCCAAGGTAGTTTTTCTTTCATCTGGACATCTATTTGGGTATGTCAGTAAAAAGCTGGTGTCCATCCTGTTCATAAGGACTTTCCAGAAGAAATCCTTCTGTTCCGAGGTTTTTGATTATTGCAGTCCAAAGCACTTAGCAGGTAATAAGATGGTGAAATGTGTTAGTAGCATGCAGAAACGCTTATGTTTCATCTCTTGCTAAACAATACATTTTTTTTCATGTGGAGTACATAAAATGAAGGACATGCTAATTCTGTTAGTGTTATTGTGAAGCTTTTTAAGGGGCTTTAAAATAAAGTTCACTTTACTGGTTTCTCCTGACTTGTTGGTTTAGCTGTTTTCAGTACCTCTAGTGTAAGTGTGGCCATTTTCATGGTTTGTGACAGGCTGTTGCTTTGGGTCAGAAAAAGACTTAACAGAAATTAAAAGTAACTCAGCTGCTTTCTTTTCTTTGCCCCAAAGGCTGTACACATCTGAAGGAACGTGGAAGTTTCACAGGTGTTGAGGCATAGGACAAAATTTGTACTATACAGAACCCTTAGAGATTATCTGCAGTTCAGAATGTTTTAAAACCTGATTTAATACTTAGGCCAGGCTCTGCTGTCTTTACCTACAGACTGAACTGAAACAGTAAAATGAGATTTTGGCCCATTCTGCTGAGCAGGTGGCTTTGCTTAGACCTTGGTAAAGTTCTTTACTTGAGAGGAATGTCTCATTTTAAATCTCTGTAGTCTATTGAAGCGTATTTTTAGGCATTTGGTGCAAGGGAAGATGCTAAAAGAGGTTGTATCCCCTGCTTTAGACCTGAATTTACACTAGGGAATTGGGCATCTGAAGAAGTAGTGAGAGAAGGATTTTTCTTGAAAGCATGTGCCGAAGGATGTTGTACTAATGCAGTGGACTACAGACTCCATATAAAAGCCCATGAAACCAGATGTTGGAAGATCAGTGTCACTAAGTGCAAGGATTGTTTTGTTTAGTTTTTAAAGTATTGTGGCTCCAGCAGTATTTTGCCTTAAAATCCGAAGGAGGAGAGAGCCATTAGTCTCACAAGAGCTACTGAAGGGGGCTTTCCAGGACCAGCTAATGGCAAGTGCTTGTATTCTCTTTGATGGTTTTAGTTGCCTTGCAGCCAGGGCAGGAGCAATATTCCAGCATATAATGCAGCTTTCCATGGTAGTGCCTGATTGTTGGCATCACTATAAGCAACTGGATTACAAAAATGCAGATAGATCCCTGTTACTGGCTACTGTGATCTGCCTGTTCTTTACCTTTGCTGATCCATTACACGGTGGTGTTGTGATTATTAATTCTTATTGCTGTTAATAATCGCAGGTTTTCCGGGAATATTTCCCTGGGTTCGTTTGGATATTCGGTCAGCAAAAATAACTACACAAAATTGCTTAAAACACCAAATTAAACAGTTTAAACAGTCAGAACTTAGGAAACAGAGAGCCTAATAACAAAAGCAATCCTAACTGCGCCTGGAAATACTTATGAAACGTGATAGATAAAGAGCATGTCCCGAGGAAAGAGAAAAGAAGGAGCTTGTCTCGAGGAAAGAGAAAAAAGAAAAGGGTTTGCCTTTGCTCCTTTTGCAAAACACTGTGATGCCACTGCTGATGGAGTGTGGAGACGTGTTCCTCGTGGAGGGGGTGGGAGAGAGAGAGAGAGCAAATGGCTGATTGCACCCGCTTAAATACTCCATTAGGAAGTGTGGAACTGACCAATAGGCAATCAGCATCCATTGTCTGGCCAATCCATTCAAAAGTTCCGCGCCCAGGGACGGGTCCTAACACCCTGAGAGACAGCACAGGTCACCTGACTTGTGCGTGTGACCTGTCCATGTGGCCCGAGACTTCCTGGTTCCAAAACCATGCAGTCTGTCCCTGCGACCCACCCCGGACCTTACCACAGGGCTGGGAGGGAACCCCAGGAAGTGAACCAACTCTGGGCAGAATTTATGCCCTACCAGGACAAGTGATGTACACTAAAAATACTTTGATTGTTCCCTGTCTTTTTCCTAAAGAATAAAAAGCCCATATTTCAAAGCCAGGTTTGAAGCCCAGATGGGTATTGCTGTGTTGGCACCAGTAGAGCAACAGCATCAAGGGTCAAGTTCTTGCAGCAGACTAACAATTGCTTAGACTATTGATGATGTTGAAATGATGGTTCTAGCACCATGGAAGACATGAACTTAGTATTTTGGAAGATCAGTAGTGTGCCGTGGCAGGAAGGTTGGACTGATTAGAGGAAAACTGCAAAGATGTTTCAAGTAGACTTCTGTCAGAACACCTAGTCCTGGTTCTACTAAAAGCAACTGTGCTGACCTAGCAGGGATAGGTTGTGTGTTCAGTTACTTCCACAGAAAGTACTGCTCTTATCTTCCTCTAATGAACCTCATGAAAGTGTACAGAGAACAAACAAATCTGGGATTTCTGGAATGTTAATTGTTTTGTAGCATCTGATGGTGTGGTAAGTGATTGACCCCCCTCATAAGTCCCTTGTTTTAAATTCTTACAGTCCTTGCACTTTAACCTGAAGTGGGGAAAGGAAAACATAAATAATTGGCCTAATATTTTACACACACACATGATGTAATTCTCTAATTTGCTTTTAACCAGGCACATAAAAAATGTGTGTGTGCGCGCACATTCCCAGTTTGATCTCAGCATCAGTCATAGGGACATAGAATGCTCAGGATGGCAGCTTCCTTAGTGCTGCAACATGCCAGAAGAAAACTCAGCACGACATTGCTGGCCAGTTTAATCTCACTGGCACAGGCATGTTGTGGCCTAACTGTGTTTTACTTGACTAAACGTTGCACAAGGGTTTGAAGTGATGAATTTTTTTTTTTTTCCACCCTGCAGAAGAATCTCACTACTCTAAAGTTTTTTAAATTCTTTTGATTTAATATTTGAGATAGTGTTAAGCCATTATATTTACTTGCAATATGCTGAAGTTTTCAATTTTACTTTAGAAAAACACAGTTTTAAAGACTTTAGAAGTATTACTAATAGAATCCACATCCACATTCAATTTTTTTTTTTTCTACTTTTGAGGTATTTTTTAAGCTGTGTTCTGAGATTCTTTGGACTTGAGTTCTTTCAAACCTCCTAGAAAAGTTCAAGTACAAGCATTTACTTGTTATCACTGATTAGTGGGAAGCATACAACAAAGTCAAATTCTTTTCCCTCCTTTTTTTCTCTACATCTCACAACAGCTTGGGTTTTGGGCTTTTTATCTTCTTCTGACTTGGCACATTTGGAGACAAAGAGATAACAAGGCTGGCATGAGCAAGCAGAAGGATGCCTTCCTTCTCTCTGTCACCCATACTAAGCATCCTAGGAAGATTGGAAGGTGGACAGGATGTGCCTACACCCCCCTGGGCTGCACTGTTCTGGTGGTATGTGCTTCTTGGAGTTTCCTGACTGATGTTTTAAAGGTTGGGGTCTAACAAAATTCAGACCATCACCTTTTACCCAGATGCACTGTGAAGAAGAAAGTGGATGTGAAAAAGTTGGCAGTTGAGCTGAAAATACAAAGATGGTGTTCTATGGAAACTCCATCTCTGGACTCTGTTGCCAGAGTGCTTTTTTTTTTTTTCCCTGTGCACTGTAGCAAGAGAGTCTTTCCACTTGGACCACTGTTTTGGCTGGATGTAGGTGTTTAGGTATTAATTGGCTGAGGCAGGAATTATAAAAATAGAATTATTTTTATTTTCCTGAAAACCCCATCCCTAGAAGCAGCTTCTTCACTCACAAGGCTGCAGTACAGCTCATGGGGTGCTCTTGTCTCCCATGCTACACAGCTGGTTCCAGGTAAACAGGCATAGTAGACTTCTTGGATTGCAGGCAAGGCAAATTGTTTTCAAACTGATTTTGTGGAAGAATCAGTTTGGCCAGTTGGCAATCCCAGCAGCCAGCACCATCAGCTGCTAGAATAACCATATAAGGTAAAGACATGAGCCTAGCAGAAGTAAAGTGGGGCCAGTACAGTCACCTATTGCTTACCCCAAAGGGAGAACATAACCCTTGCACTCTGTCTTCCTGGTATCTGGGTCCTTTGTTTTCCTCCTGTGCTACCTGGACCCTGATGAGGCGGGATGAGGTGTTGTGTGGGCAGAAGGGGGTTGTGTCTGAACAAGCCGGAACCTGTACTGGGTTTCTGCTGGGCCCACTTGGCCCTACCACCACACCGTGGCACCAGTAGACCTGCAGAAAGAGGGTGAAACCCAACTGCAGATGACAGTAGTATATGCACAAAGCTGCCTGGGACATACCACAGAGTATTGGGGGTGTTGGAAGCCACTGCCAGAGTTTGAGTGCATATCCATGCATACTTGTGACCAAAAGCAGCTTGATAGGGTTGCTGGAAAGTACTATGCCAGAAAGGACCCTGAGAGTCCTGGTGGACACCAAATTGACCAGGAGTTAGCAAGGTGCCCTTGCCTGAAGGCAGCAAGTGCTACCCTGGGCTGTACTGGGAAAAGCATTGCCAGCAGCTGGAGGAAGATAACCCTTCTCTTCTCAGCACTGCTGAGGCCAGTACAAGACAGATATGGCTATAAGGGGGAGAACCTTCCAGTGCCCTGCCCCCTGTGACCATTTGTATCACAATTGCATTCTGTGTTGACCTGGCACCATCACTAGGGCCTGCAGGGATGGCATTGTGCCAGTACTGAGTGGTCGTGGGAAAAGCTAAGCTCTTGCCCAGCAGCGCTGCCTGGCAGCAGGACCTCCTTGGCAGCCTCTCTCAGGCCAGCTGGGCACTATCCCTAGCTTCTCAGTCCCACATGAGGCTCATTCTGGGTTTGGATGGATGGGCCAGCTGATTCGTTGCTGTAGATACAGAAATGCTCTGCTTGTGGCTCAGGGACAGTACAGCAGAGTCCCACAGCAGCCAACTCTTCCATTACTTGGGGCTGACTGCTCTCCAGGAGTGACCCTGACCCTGTGCAGCAGCACTCACCTGTCTCAGCATCACTTGAGCCATTGCTCCACCAGTGTGTGGGGCGATCCAGGGTCCTATGATGAGGAAGAGAGACCACTTGCCCTGACAAGACAACCACCTCCCTGTCAGAAATGCCTTGGTCATAAGCAGGCACAAGACTTGTAGATCCTGGGCTGCATTGCAAGAAGTGTGGCCAACAGAACGAGAGGTGATTCTGCCACTCTGCTCTAGTGAGACCTCACCTAGAGTATTGCATCCAGCTCTGGGGCCCCCACCACAAGAACATGGACCTGCTGGAGTTCACAGATGATCAGAGAGCTGGAACACCTCTCCTATAACGAAAGGCTGAGAGAGAGGGAGCTGTTCAGCCTGGAGAAGAGAAGGCTTCAGGGAGACCTTAGAGATATGTTTCAGCATCTGAAGGGGACCTACAGGAAGGCTAGGGAAGGACTGTTCAGAAGGGCTTGTAGTGATAGGATGAGGGTCAAGGGCTTGAAACTAGAGCACGGTAGAATTAGATTGGACATAAGAAGGAAATTATTTACACTGGGAGTGGTAAAACACTGAACTGGGTTGCTTGTGGATATGGTTGAAGCCTGGTCCCTGGAGACAGCCAAGACCAGACTTTATGTGGCAGTTTGGTGCAGTTGGAGATGTGTCCTGCTGACTGGACTGGGGGGTGTTAAACAAGATGACCTTTGAGGGTCCCTTCCAATCAGATGCAATCTGTGTTTCCTCCCAAACCCTGGCACCAAGGCTGGGACAGCCAAGGAGCCCCTGGTGTCCTAGTGCTGGATGCACACATGGCTGCTAGAGCAGGAACACATCCAGGTGGGTGTTGACTACTTCCAGAGAGGGAGACTTCACACCATCTCCTTCAGTGCTCTGCCACAAAGTGAAGAATTTTTTCCTTGTCACAGAATTGCCTCGATTGTTAAACACCTTGAAGATCACAGAGGACAATCATTAGGCCAACACCAATGAGTCCTTGACTAAAACATCTCCCTAAGCACTGTATCTACATCACTCTTAAATATTTCCAGTGCTGACAGGGGTTGCTGTGGCCAAAGTGCAGAACGCAGCATGTGGCCTTGAAGACCTGTTACTCGTGAGGGCTGGCCTTAAAGACTGAATGAAAGCAAGCATTAATTAACTCCACCTTCTCTTCATTGAGTAGTGGGCCTGTGCTTTGTCTAGTCTGCTTTTTACATACAATGTACCTGAACAAGCCTTTTCTTCCTCTCCCCGATCTCCCTTGCCAGTTTTAATTCTGAGTAGGGGCCTTCCCTCAATACATCTCTATGTACTGACAGCATTCTTGTATTCCTCTTAAGCAGTCAGCCCTTTCTCCCGTGTTCTATAAAATTCCTTCCTCCACCTGATTTTATTCAGTAGCTTCCTGCTCAACCATGCAAGTCTTCAGGCTGCCTTTCTTGATTTCAAGCTCCACTCTTGAGCTTGAAGAGAATGGTGCTTGAGTATTAACCAACTCTCTTGGGCTTCCCTGCCTTCTGGTGCTGGACCCCGTGGGATTTCTCCAAGCAGTTCCTTGCTAAGATCACAGTCAGTCCTTATCAAATCCAGAGCTGTGATCCTCCTTGTTGCTCTAGGCCTACTGCACATGATCCTGGACTCCATCAACTTGTCACTACAACTGAGGCTGCCTCCAATCTTCATGTCCTCAAATAGTTCTTTCTTGTCTGTCAGGATAAGGTCCAGTTGTCCTCCTGTCCTTGTTGGCTCCTCCACCATCTCTGTCAAGAAGTTATCATCAATGTGCTGCAGGAAGCTCCTGGACTCTGTGTGCCTGACAGTGTAGCCTTCCCTGAAAATGTCAGGGTGATTGGAGTCCACCATAAGAACTGTTAGTGTGAGGATACTTTCAGCTGTCTGTAGAAGGCCTCATCCTGAGCAGATGGCTTGTAATATCCACAGCTGTATCTCCCATATTAGCCTGCCTCTTCACTCTTTCTTACAAACTCTCAGCTCACTCCTCATCTGCCCCCATGCAGAGCTTAATACATTCATTCTAGTTGCTCTCTCATGTAAGGAGCACCTCACCACTTCACCCTGTTGGCTTGTCTTTCCAAAAACAAGCATAGCCATCCATGACAGCATTCCACAGAGCTTTGGCACCATGTCTACACAACTGCAATCACAGCCCTTCAGCTGCACACAGATCACTAGTTCTTTCTTTTTACTCTCCATGGTGTACAGGCATTTCAGAGAGGGAGCTGAGCACACAGTTTTCACGCTAGATGGCAGGTAGCTGAGGAGCTTTTGTCAGTGCTCTGGCTGGCATGATGGCTTCAGCACTGCCTTTTGGCCCCCACTCCCCAAATTCACAGCATCACAGGATGTTAGGGGTTGGAAGGGACCCAAACTGGTCACAGAATTAACCAAGTTGGAAAAGACCTCTAGGATCATCGAGTCCAACCTATCATCTAACACCTTCTAATTAACTAAACCATGGCACTAAGTGCCTCATCCATCCTCCTTTTAAGCATTTACAGGGATGGTGACTCCATCACCTCCCTGGGCAGCCCATTCCAATAGCCAATCACTCTTTCTGTGAAGAACTTCCTAACTTCCAGCCTAAACCTGCTCTGCTGCAGTTTGAGATTGTGTCCTCTTGTTCTGTTACTGGGTGCCTGGGAGAAGAGACCAACTCCCCTGCCAGAGCAGAACCATAAAATCTAACACAGATCACAGAGGAATGTATCCAGGCAGGCCTTTAAAGTCTCCAGAGAAGGAGACTCCACGACGTCTCTGGGGAGCCTGTTCTGGTGTTGTGTGACCCTGACGGTAAAGAAGTTCCCCCTTGTGCTGAGGACGAACCTCCAGTGCTGCAGCTTACATCCATTGCTCCTTGTCCTGTCATAGGGAGCCTGTCCCTCCCCTTCTGACAACCAGCCCTTAGATATTTATGAAATCCCCTCTCAGTCTTCTCTTCTCCAGACTAAAAAGCCCCAGGTCCCTCAGCCTCTCCCCATAAGGCAATGCTCCAGTCCCCTAATCATCCTTGTAGACCTCTGCTGGACCCTCTCCAGCAGATCCCTGTCCCTTTCAAACTGGGGAGCCCAAAACTGAACACAGTACTCAAGATGGGGTCTCAGCTGGGCAGAGTAACCTGTTTAACTATGATAGCCAGCTTGTTACCAAATACACTCTTGTCCCTCTTAGGTAGATGGATTCTGTCCCTCTCTAACAGGTAATGACTACAAATGGATGTCTCATTCTTGTAAATACTGAAACCTTTGCTGTGACACCAGACATAACATCCACAGGCTGATGTGCTTTATACATATATCGCTGTCTGCCCCCATGCCTCCAACTGGTAAAATGGAGGAAAAGATAACTCGGCCCCCAACATTTTTAATGTTTCCCCAGAGCCCTGTAGTCTTTCTTGATTCTGCTGTGTTTATGGGTTGTTGTGTCACTCATGTCTACATGAAAGAATGAGAACAAATGGTAGTTTATGCATTTCACAAGTTGGGACATCTGCTCAGCAACACGCTGAACCTTATGTCCTACAAGACAACACTTGTGACTCTCTGTCAGGCCAGCAGGTGGTTGCTGCAGAGCCTTATAAGAGAGTCATCCACTATGAGCACACATACGAGTTTCTCTTTGTGACAGTGTTGTTCCTTTTCAACCTGCAGGCTCACACTGGGAAAGGACATGTGTCTCCTGAGTAATACATGAAGAGATTTGATTTGTTCTGCAAGGACACGGAAAGAAAAAAGTTAAGAACTATAGGCTCTGGCAGAATTCTGGGTAGGGTTTACAAAGGCCATGTGGTATGGCTGACCTGAAATTGGTTATCTTGCCTTTTTTCAGTCTCAGAGCATAAGAGGGGCAGGAGAAGACTATTGTCCAATCCATCCTGAGTGCCATGGCCACCTACATTCTACATTCCAGAAGGTCACTGGCATTAAGTTAAGGACTCAAAATTCTGGGAAAGCTCATGGAAGTGCTTGCCCATGGTAATACACAGTTGCTGCAGTAGTTGTTCGTTGATAATATTGTGCCTTTTTGATACAAAGTGGCACAGAGGGAGAAGGAGCAGCACGTGGGATGTTACTCTTCTGAGTAATGCCTGAAGAGATTTGATATGTTCTGCAAGGACACTGAAAAAAATTAAGCACTCAAGACTCTAGGAGAGTCCTGGGCTGTACTTCTCATGGTGATGCACTATGGCAGGCCTTAGTTTTGTTACTTACCTCTCTCAGCCACAGACCAAAGGAGGAACAAGATCAGAGCATGGTGCAATCCATCTCTGAGCCACACAGAGATGCTCTACTTTCAGAAGGCCATTGGCACTAAGTTAAGGACTCAAGATTCTGACAGAGGTCTTGGAAGGGGTTGCCCATGCTGATGGACAGTTGTTTTACTTGTTGGTTGATACTATTTTGTCTTTTCGATCTGCAGGGACACAGAGACAGGACTTTGGTATGGAACATTAATCTCCTGAGTCACACAGGAAGATATTTGATATGTTCTGCAAGGACACTGAAATAGCTAAGGACTCGAGAGTCTGGGCAGGGTTTGTCATCGCGATGCAGTAGGTCTGACCTGAATTTATCTTGCCTCTTTCAGCCACAGACTAAAAGAAGGACAGGAGAAGAACATTGTACAATCCATTCCTCAGACAGAGATTCTGCATACTCCAGAATGGCACTCATAATAAGTTAAGGAGTCAAGATTCTGGCAGAGCTCTTGAAGAGCTTACCACTAGTAACAGTTTCTGCTTTATTGTTGGTTGGTAATACTGTGCCTTTTCAACCTGCAGGGCTGTACAAGAGTGGGACTGGCATGTGGGACATTGCTCTCCTAAGTCACATCTGAGGAGATTTGATATGTTCTTCAAGGACACTGAAAAATATTAAGGACCCAAGGGTCTAGAAGAGTCCTGGACTGTGTTTCTCATGGTAACATGGTATGGGACACTTCTGTTTAGTTATGTTCCCTCTTTCAGCCACAGTCCAAAAGAGGGACTGGACCAGAGCATGGTGCAATCCATTCTTGAGCCACCTAGACAGAGATGCTCTACTTTCCAGAAGGCCACTGCAATAAGTAAATGCTCAAAATTCTGGCAGAGCCCTTGGAAAGAGTTGCCCATGGTAATGGATAGATGTACTTGCAATTGTTGGTTGATAATAACCTGCCTTTTAGACCTGCAGGGAGAACACTTTAGCATGGGACATTACTGTCATTAGTCTTACCTGAAGGAATTTGATATGTTCTGCAGCGATACTGAAAAAAGACAAGGACTCAGAAGTCTGTGAGAGTCTTGAGCAAGGCTTGTCATGGTTGCAGTATGGCTGACCTGACTTTAGTTACATGGCCTTTAAGCCACAGACCAAGGGAGGAATAGGATCAGAGGATGGTGCAATGCATTCCTGAGCCACACAGGCAGAGATGCTCGACCTTAAAGAGGGCCACTGGCACTAAGTGAAGGAACAAAGGTTCTAGCAGAGCCCTTGGAAATAGTTGCCCATGGTAAAGGACAATTGCTGCTCTGTTTATTGGTTGATATTATTGTGCCTATTCGATCTACAGGGCCACACAGAGGCAGAATGAAGATGTTTCATTGCTCTGCTGAGTCACACTTGAGGAGATTTGATATGTTCTGCAAGGACACTGAAAAAAAAATTAAAGACTCAAGAGTCTGGGAGAGTCTTGGGCAGGGTTTGTCATTGTGATGTGGTCTGGCTGACCCGCCTTTAGTTATCTTACCTCTTTTAGCCACAGATCAAAGGAGGAACAGCACCAGAGCATTGTGCACTCCATTCCTTAGACACGTTGTCAAGAGATACTCTACTTTTCAGAAGGTCACTGGTGCTAAGTTAAGGACTGAGTATTCTGGCAGAGCCCTTGGAAGGGGCTGCCCATGTTAATAAACAGTTGCTTTACTTGGTGGTTGATATTATTGTGTCATTTCCATCTGCAGGGTCACACAGGGACATGATTCCAGTATGGCACATTGCTCTCCTGAATCACACCTGAAGATATTTGGTATTTTCTGTAAGAATGCTGAAAAAAGTTATGGACCCCAGAGTCTAGGAGAGTCCTGGGCAGAGCGCCTCATGGTGAAGCAGTATGGCTGACCTGAAATTTGTAGGCTGATGATGACATTGCCATTATGGGATGGTGTTTTCTGGTCATCAGGAAGATGGGGGAGTGACAGCCTTAGCCTGAGGCTTGGAAGGTCATGGCCACAGTTGCCTCTGGTGGTGAAGGGTCGCTGCTCCTTTAGTGATATTACCCTGTTGTTTGGAGCTGCAGACCTGGAGATAGGCAGGACAGAGTATGTGACAATATTCCTTAGACCCACAGCCAGAGATATGCTACCTTCAACAAGGACACTTAGAAAAAGTTAAAACTCCAGAGCCTAACTAGTGAATTAACTCTGTGTTTAAAATAAAGTTTATAAGGTCACAACACACATCAAATTGCCTTAAATTCAGTCTCTCTGTGATCTGAATCTTAGATGGTTCAAAGTTACATAAAATATGTGAGACTTGCTGGAAATGTATTTTCCTTTGCCACTCTTTTTCAAAAGGTTTTTGGAACTAAGAAATGTTGAATGACGCACAGTCTGAGAAATTGGGTTCTTTTAAGTAAAACTTGTAAGCATTTTACACTTAGAGCTTAGAACTGCTGAGGGATATGGACAAAATAAATAATATGTAAGTGAATATATTACATTTCATTTTGTTTACTATATAACCTCTCATAAAAATTGATTTAGAATGTTTTCATGAACTAGTCATGCACAGACTGACTACTATTAAATGTCAACTGGTGCATCTTAACACTTGGCCAGATTATCTTGGCCCTCAGAAAATGTTCCTCTAATTATTTACCACCTCTCCAGTTGTTGCACTAGATTTTATTTTCTTCACATATGTATGTGATGAAAATGCTGGAGCCAAAATAAGATTATCTCTATGGAATACCAAATACCTTTGCTGCATACATATTGAAATTTTCATTTATCAGAGGCTTGCCTAATACCTCTGATGCTGAAACTTGTGCTTTTGCTCCTTAGTCTGTAGTAATACACGTAAAGGCACACTTGAGGAACACTATCTTGTTTCCATTACATGTTTCCCTGGAGGAGTCAAAGTGTAGGCACTGGAGACCTTTCCATTGCCCAGAAAAGAGCTGCTGCCTGTGGACAAATCTCAGACACAAGCTTCCCCCAAGCTTTGAGTGAGTAGTCTGAACGAAGGACTTAAAAGACAGAAGATCCTCCTTGGACCCTTAGGTGAATGAGCAGGCTTTGCAGGTCAACAGTATTTCACAGGGAACAGAGAGGTATTTCCAGGAGGCTCAAGTGGAAACTTCCCTAGACTGACTGGTCAAAGGTCCCAGGTCCTGGAGCAGAGGAGAGGAAAATTGACTGTGTGAAGAAGTACACAGGGAGCACAAGCCCTACAAGGAGCAGTTGAGGGAGCTGGGATTGTTCAGCCTGGAGAAGAGGAGGCTCAGGGGAGACCTGATAGCTCTCTACAACTACCAGAAAGGAGGTTGTAGCCAGGCAGGGGTTGGTCTCTTCTCCCAGGCACCCAGTGACAGAACAAGAGGACACAGGCTCATATTGCACCAGGGCAGGTTTAGGCTGGATGTTAGGAAGTTCTTCATAGAAAGAGTGATTGGCCTTTGGAAGGGGCTGCCCAGGGAGGTGGTGGTGTTTAAGAGGAGGCTGGACGAGGCACTTAATATCATGGTTTAGTTAATTAGAAGGTGTTAGATTGGACTCAGTGATTTTAGAGGTGCTTTTCAGCCTGGTTAATTCTGTGATTCTGTGACTCATCTGAAAGTTCAGGGTAATACCAGTTATAAATCTGATAGAAAGTCATTAGTTGGGTTCTGAGGAGTGGAAAGTAGGATCACAACATACATGTAACAGAAAGCTCAAACAGAGGGGAAAAAAAGTCACTGTTTCATACAAGCTGTAAAGGAAGTACTTTGGAAGCACTGCTATCACCTGTCTTCACTCCAGGCACTTGGATCCTTATTCATGGAGATTAGAGCTATTGATTCTCTTAACTCCGTAGGGGAGGATACCAGAGTGTCAAGTGAGTTATTAAATTGAAGTGGAGGTTTTAACTTCTCTGTTACAGCTGAGCACCTGATTACCACAGTACCTACTGCCCTGGTACAAATAATGTTTGTGTCCTATGCATATATTTCTGTATTTTGTATCTCTCTGTGATTAAATCACAGCACGACTCTTTCAAAAATAATTCCCCAAATCTATACATGATTATGTAATCTTCCTGTTCATATCTTATTTATTCTGTTGAGCTTGACTGATCCCCCAAGCTGGTGTTGATTTCAGTAGATGTTAATTCAGGTAGTTTTCAGCTGACCTTCAAAAGCTGTAAAGGAGACAAAACTGCATAGAAGAAAATAGAATTTAAAAGCAATATTTCAACATCTATTTTTAAGTTACTACTAAAATGGCATAACAGGTGTAATAAAATCTCTTAAGGTCTGCATTTTCAGATTTTTGAAGTGTCTTGGAAGTTGGCTTTCAGTTCTTCTGGCTGAAGGAGCTAAATTTTAAGTATTGTTTGGCCATGTTCTTCTTCCTCCTTAGAGAGTAGGATCCTTATAGGAAAACAGAAAGAAGTCCAAAGGTACTCCCCATGGAATGAATAAACCTCATACTGTCACTCAATTGTTGCCCTTAGTGATTTAAAACGTAGATGAAGACTAAACCAGAAAATGCAAGGCTGAAAAGTAGAGGTGTAAACACTAAATGCAGTCCATAACATCCTGTACTGCACAGGTTAGACCATCCCTGACTCCAGCAGTAGGGTGATGTCTCCATGTTATGTTTTCCTGGAGCTCACAAACCCAACAGAACAAATTTAGGATTCTTCTCCTCTCCCTGGTATGGAATAGGTAGCAAGGTAAAAGGGGTGAAACACTCAGAGAACTGACTTGGAAGTTAGAAGTTATTTTTAACAATAAATAAAGGATATTTGAGGAAAAGGAAGGTTACAGAGATATAAAGGAAGGGGATTGATACAGATGTATATACAAAACCAGGTTGGATGGCAGTGGATTCTCTGGATTGAGATGGGTTTTCCTCAGATGCAGGAGGAAGCAGAGGCAGCCACGTGGGTAGGCTGGCCTCGTGGTTATCAGGAACAGCAGCAACAAAGAAGATGGTACAGAGGTAAAGGCAGGAGCAAGAAACTAAACAATGCCTCGCCTACCTCTTAAATAGGGTTGTGGACAGGAAGTGGGAGTGGGATAAACTTTGATCTGGGGGAGTCCTCCCCTCCAGGAGGGGCCAGGTCTTCCTGCCCACCAGGGGGTCAGGTTGCCAGACCACTCCTCTGCCCTAGATGGGCTTAACCTGGAACAGGTGATTAGGAAAGGCTGCAATGACTTCTTGCAGGTATTTCTTCTCTGTACGTTCACTGTGTTACACTTGTGTGCTTAGTCGTTAGTGTTACTGTATTGGGTTTGGGCTAAGCTGGGGTTAATTCTCCTCAAAGCGTCTGTCTAGTGCTGTGCTTTGCAGTGCTGCAGCTGAGGGCTGATAGCACACCAGTATTGCCTACTGTCAGCAATGGCAGCTAGCTTTAAAGATTGACTTCAGCATAGATGCTCAGCCCTCTAGGGATCTTATTCCAGATAATGATAGAGTAGAAGAATCCCACAAAGTGAGATTCAGAAAGGGAATTTAGACAGTGAACTGCAGAAGGGCTAGGGCACCAGCCTTCTCTGACAGAAACTCTGACAGCACCTATGGTACCAGTGCTAATGCTGGAACACAGCTGCTTGTTTTGAGGAGCTGAGGCTCCAGGGAGGACCAGATACACCTAAATGATGGTGAAATAGAAATGGCAGCATGAAATGGCACTTCGAGAAGTGCCATGATTCGAGAAGTGACCACCAATGGCCACCTCTGGACCATGCAGAGGGCAGGTATGAGGTTTCCCATGGTGATGAGAAAGATGGTAATTAAGTAACCTGACCACCATGGCATGGAAAAGCAACAGATTATAGACTTGTGTACTTTGTGGATGCTTCCACAGCCTGAACAGAGCTATATAAGACCACAGCTACAATATGGCTCTACTTATGTGTGCTTGCCAACAATGCATATCTACAGTAAAATAAACAATAAATTTGTAATATCCCATACAATTTGCAGTGATACACAGATATAGGTCAGTAGGGAAGAATGTGCACTGAATGATGTTGCAAAGAGGCCACATTTTGTGCAGGGCTGAGCACAAAGTTTTATAAATGGATACTGAGTGAGTGCCTTGGTAATGCTGCTTCAGAACAACAACATGTTAAAATGGTTTTCATGCAGAGCATGAAACAGACCCACGGGTAAATAGCTCTCACTAAACTGCGAGGATGTGACTGTCACAGGATGCTATGCTGAAGTCCTTGCTAAGATTCTGTTCAGTCCTTACCTCCTACTGAATTCAAAGTAGGTTTGTCAGCATTTAGCCAATGGGCCATTAAATTGTTCTACTTGAAATGCTACACAGGGGGAAACTTAGCTGTGCTGAAAGTGAGCCACTGCAGTATCGAAGACAGATTTATGAGAATGTACAAGAGGAGAAAAGAGATTAACGTGGGGGAGGAGAAAGGATTTTGATTTGTTTGTTATTGGGTTTTTTTTTGTTGTTGGTTTTGTGTTNTATATCCTTATTTTCTCTTATCATATTTGCTCAGATGCACAAGCATACGTACAACCCCTCAAACAATTTATCCATATCGCATATGTTGTGGTGGCTCCCACTATGGATTCCTAATAGCATAATCCTTGGTACTGCCAGCATCTATACACCCATTGCCACTAGTGCACAGAGAAGCTGCTTGTGTGGAGTGACAGATGAGTTGAACTGTCAATGTACTCCAGATTGAGACAGACACCCAGGCTGGTTGTGTGATTAACCAGTAGTTTACAGTATGTACTAATACAGCTTGGACTGTTTTAACAGACATGCACTGTGTCATGCCACGTGATGAGTGCCGTCCCTCAGGGGTCAGTGCTGGGACCAGTGCTGTTTAACATCTTTGTCAGTGTCATGGACAGAGGAATCGAGTGCACCCTCAGCAAGTTTGCAGATGACACCAAGCTGTGTGTCACAGTTGACTTGCTGGAGCGCAGGGATGGATCCAGAGGGACCTGGACAGGCTGGAGAGATGGGCCCAGGCCAACCTCATGAAATTCAACAAGGCCAAGTGTAAGGTCCTGCACCTGGGTCGCTGCAATCCCAAGCACAAATCCAGGCTGGGTGGTGAGCGGCTGGAGAGCAGCCCTGAGGAAAAGGACCTGGGGGTCTGGGTTGATAAAAAGCTGAACATGAGCCTGCAGTGTGCACAGGCGGCCCAAACAGCAACTGTGTGCTGGGCTGCATCAAGAGCAGGTGGCCAGCAGGGCAAGGGAGGTGATTCTCCCCCTTTGCTCTCGTCAGACCCCACCTAGAGTACTGTGTGCAGTTCTGAAGCCCCCAACACAAGAAGGACATGGAACTGCTGGAGAGAGTCCAGAGGAGGGCCACAAAGATGCTCAGAGGGCTGGAGCACCTCTGCTATGAGGCCAGGCTGAGAGAGTTGGGGCTTTTCCGCCTGGAGAAGAGAAGGCTTCAAGGAGACCTTATAGTAACCTTCCAGTATCTGAAGGGGGCCTACAGGAGGTCTGGGGAGGGACTGTTCACAAGGTCTTGTAATGACAGGACGAGGGGGAATGGGTTCAAACTCGCAGAGGGGACATTTAAATGGGATGTTAGGAGAAAGTTCTTTGCAGTGAGAGTGGTGAGACATCGACACAGGTTGCCCAGGGAGGTTGTGGCTGCTCCGCCCTGGATGTGTTCAAGGCCAGGTTGGATGAGGTCTTGAGCATCCTGATCTAGTGGGAGGTGTCCCTGCCTATGGCACAGTGGGGTTGGAACTGGATGATCTTTGAGGTCTCTTCCAACCTAAACCATTCTATGATTCTATGTGGGGGCCTGTAACACACACACACAGAGGGGATGCACCTCTGCAGAATCTTGTCAGAGAGAACAAGCTTTTATTCCCTCCTCTCACTCTCAGTGTGTCTGGAGGTGCACAAATAGTGCCAAGCTCAGCTCTGCATGTTGTGCATGTGCCAGCAGGCAAGCTTACAGGAGTGAAGCCAATCAGATTCTAGAAGTGGGAAAAAATATGTAGAAAACCAAATGTTGATGGCAAAACCATTTCTCAGTAATGGTGGAACGTGAATCTGTCAGGAGAGGAACACACAGAGGATGAAATTAGAGTTAGAAGGAGAGATCCCAAACCCTCCTCCACTGATAATCATGCGTACATGATGTTTATGTACCAGTGGCCTGTAACAGTCATGATGTTCATGTATGTGGTGGTTTAGCAGTTACCTGCCCCTTCACCTTTTATAAACCCCGGCTAGGACTCAGAGACACTGGAAGTTAATAAATGAAGCTTTATATTTACAGCAATGCACAATATACAAGCAAATATTTACAAGGTATAACAGATATTTACAGATATATACAGTGAAAAGGTAATACAGACACCACACCCCTCCCAGAGACCCAAATCTCCAAGAGGGGTAACCAACCACTCCCTACCACCATTCCCCCCTTCCCCAGTCTTATCTCACCACATGTTGATGCTGCAGATAAGCTGAAGTAGATTGGCCAGGGGGGTTAGTAGCAGGAAAGTAGTTAGTAGAGCTACTCTGAATTAGCTACCAAGACAGAGAGACAAAGGAGACCATGCAAGAGAAGCAGCCGCAGCCAGAGCGGTCAGAAACCATCTGATATGTAGTGTTTTAGGTACAGTTCTTAAAAACAACTTTTTTTTTTCTTTCTCAGTAAAACTCTGGTGAAGTGACACACTGTGTTTACCTCTCTCAGTCAATAGTCTAATTTCTCACTCAAATTCTCCAATTAGCTCAAACCAGTACAATGTACCAGTGGCTTTGTCATTATGCACCTGAAGTATGTTCTGGGTATTTGTCTTCTAAGCAAACTGTTGTTTTCCTTGAAACTTTAACATTAAAAAAGAGAGAGTTCAATAAAATAGCCACACTTAATGAAAAAAAAAAAAAAAAGTCCCAAAACACTTTAAAAATATTAGTGCAAGACCTGCTGTCAGTCAAAACCAGATTTCTCCCATAGGATGGATTGTCACACCATGTCAGGGCCAGAGGTCATCCAGATTTTACTCCTCAGGAGAGAATTGTTGTGTCATCACCAGTTTAAGGGATTTGCTGGGGAAAAAGAAAAAAAAAAAAAAAAAGGCTAATCTGCATCTGCGTGCTGGTGGATTAGAAGCAGGGGAAGAGGGAAGATTAGTTATGACTGCAAAAAGAGAAACATCAATTTCACAATTTTCCAAAAACACACTAAGCATAGTTTGGTTTAAAAAACAACAACAAAACCAAAAACCAACCCCCCAAAACACAACATGGTACAAATAATTTCTGAAACAAACCACACAACACATAGCTGTGCCATGTGCTGGGATGTGAGTGACATCCCAGTGTTAACTGCTGCCTTGAGGCCCACTGCAAATGAGAATTGATGCTCCAGACCCCTGTCCAGCCATGTGAATCTCTAGAAACACCTCTTATGTACCACTTGTGGCTGTACTTTGGAAAGCAAAAGGCACTGAAACATAGAATGGCTTAGATTGGAAGGGATCTTAGAGGTCATCTACTCCAATGTCACTGCCATGGGCAGGGACACTCCCAACTAGACTCAGCTGTTAAAGGCCTGGCCTTGAATACCCCCAGGGAGAAGGCATTGACAACCTCCCTGGGCAACCTATTCCAGAATCTCACCAATCTTGTACTGAAGAACTTCTTCCGAAGATCTGGTCTAAACCTATGCTCTCTCACCTTAAAACCATTCCCCTTTGTCCTGTTGCTAGACATCCTTAAGAAAAATCCCTCTCCAGCCTTCCTGTAGGCTCCCTTAAGATATTTGAAGGCAGCTATAGGGTCTCCCTGGAATCTTCTCTAGGCTTAACAACGCCAGCTCCCTCAACCTATCCTCATAGCAGAGGTGTTCCAGCTCTTGGATCATCTTTATGGCCCTCTTCTGGAGTCCTTTCAACAGCTCTGTGCCCTTATGCTGGGGACATTGGAACTGGACACAGTATTCAAGGCAGGGTTTCACACAAGCAGTGTAAAGAGGAAGAATAATTTCTCTTTACCCACTCGCCACACTCATCTTGATGGTGCTTGGGATATGATTTGTCTCCTGGGCTGCCTGAGCACACTGCTGGATCACAGTGAGCTTCTCATCAGTCAATACACCCAAGTCTCTTCAGAGCTACTTTCAACCCACTCTGCACCCAGCCTGGATTTGTGCATTGGACTGACCCAACCCAGATGCAGGACCTTGCACCTTGACTTATTGTCAAGGGTTAAGCCTACCTGGAGCCTTCTGACTCCTCCCCAGGGGTGGTCTGACCTGCCCCCAGGTGTCATGTTTAGCCCCTTCCTACTTCCATCCAAGGACTGCCCACTTCCTGCCAGGGGTCTGCTATAAAGAGAGGTGGGCAGCTTGTCCTCTCTCTTGTCCTGCCTGCCTGGGCAACTCCTTGCTGCATTGCTACTGAACACCACATGCTCTCCAGCCAACACGTGGAGGAATACCACCATTTTACCTTTGGAACTCTAATTGCATTTCATCACCAAAACTCTGCATCCTGCTTCATCCAACATCAAATCATCCATCCCAGCATTTGGACTCAATTGCCTTCCACAGATTGTATTTCTATTTTGTGCATTTTGATCCCTTTTCCCTCTATCATCTGTAATACCTCTCCTTTTCCCTACCCTGTATTTTTTGGTTTTCCTTTTCCCCAGCCTCTGTAATCCCCTCTACCCTTTTATTTATTGTTAAAGTTTTGTATCTTTTTACTTCCAAATCGAATTGTGTATTTATTGGGCTTTTGAGCTCAAGGCGGGCTAGCCTAAACCCAATACACTTGTTGAACTTCATGCAGCTGGCACTGGCCCATTTCTCAAGCCTGTCAAGATCTATCTGGACAGCATCCCCTCCCTCAAGTGAGTCCACCATACCACACAGCTTGGTGTCATTGCCGAACCTGCTGAGGGTGCACTCAATGCCACTGTCCATGTTGCTGATAAGGATGTTACACAGCAGTGAGCCCAGTACAGATTGCTGAGGAACTACACTTGTCACTGGTCTCCATCTGGACATTGAGTCGTTGATCACAACTCTTTGAGTCCATCCATCTAGTCAGTTTCTTTATCCATCAGGTGGTCCATCCATCAAGTCAGTTTCTCACCATCTTAGACAGGGATGGTGCGCAGGACAGTGTGAAACACCTTGCACAAGTCCAGGCAGATGACATCAGTTGCTGTTTCCATATCTACCAGGGCTGTAACTCTGGCACAGAAAGCCTTCAGGTTTGTCAGGCACGAAGCCTGGGAAGCCATGTTGGCTGTCACTGATCACCTTGTTATTTTCCATGTTCCTTAGCACAGTTACCAGGAGGATCTGCTCCATGATCATGCCTGGCACAGAGGTGAGACTGACTGGTCTGTAGTTCCCTGGGTTTTCTTTGCTCTCCTTTATAAAAAATGGGGGTTATATTTCCCCTTTTCCAATCTGTGGGAATTTTGCCAGACTGCCACAACTTCTCAAACATGATGGCTAGTGGCCTAGCAACCCCAGCCACCAGTTTCTTCAGGACCTGTGGGTGTATCTTGTCAAGTCCCATGGACTCATGCATCTTCAGGTTCTCTGGGTGTTTGTGGACCTGGTCTGTGCTTGCTGTGGGTGATATTCTGCTTTCGCAGATTCAGCCATTGCCCTCCATGACTTGAGTGATGTGGGTCAAGTGGTTACCAGTAAAGACTGAAGCAAAGTAGTCATTGAGTACTTCAGCCTTTTCCCTATCAACTTTAACCTGGTCACCTGATTCCCTCCAGAGGGGTCGTACATTCTCTCTTGCCTTCCTTTTCTCCCCGACAGACCTGTAAAATCTTTTTCTACTATCTTTAATGTTCCTGGCCAGATTTAATTCCATCAGGGCTTTAGCTTTCCTAACCTGGTTTCTGGTTTCCCAGACAGTTTCTTTGTATTTGTCCCAGGCTACCTGTCCTTGCTTCCACTCCATGTGGGCTCCTCTCTTATGTTTGATTTTGACCAGGTGTTTCTTGTTCATCCATACAGGCCTCCTTGCATTTTTGCCTGATTTCCTCTTTTTTGGGGATGCATTGCCATTGAGCCGGGAGGAGATGATTCTTGAAAATCATCCAGCTTTCCTGGGCTCCCAATCCCTCCAGGGCTTTGTCCCATCGTACTCTATCAAGGAGGCTCCTGAGGAGGCCAAAGTAGGCTCCTCTGAATTCAAGGGTTTCGAGTGTGCTGGGCACCCTCTTCACTGCCATGAGGACCTCAGACTACACCATCTCATGGCCACTGAGGCCAAGGCTGTTTGTGATCTTCAACATTCCCAACAGCCCCTCTGTGTTGGTGAGAACAATGTCCAGCACCACAGCTCTCCTTGTTGGTTCTTCTGCCAGTTGGAGAAGGAAGTTATCATCAGTGCATCACCTGGACTGCAGATGTCTTGCATTGTTGTCTCTCCAAGTGATGTCTGGATGAAACAGGAGGAACAAACAGTATGGAACAAACAGGAGGAATTACAAATATTTGCAAGTCTCCAGGGTTATGATGTCATTGGTATGGCTGAGACATGGTGGGATGTATCTCATGATTGGAGCGTAGGGATAGATGGGTATAGACTCTTCAGGAGGGACAGGCAGGGGAGAAGAGGAGGGGGCATAGCCCTCTACATAAATGATAAACTGGAATCCATGGAGCTCAACCTAGGGATATCTAACACCAAAACAGAGAGCATATGGGTGAAGGTTTAAAGGGAAGGCACGGCAAGGGGACATCATAGTAGGAGTCTGCTACAGACCTCCTGATCAGG